>JAOSBP010000204.1:18480946-18494980 GCA_027563825.1 Erythroxylum mucronatum
GGATTTATGAGACATATAGGTACCTCTCCATAAAATTTTATAGCATTTGGAGTTGATTTGAGCAATTTTGTATTGGATCAAGTAAGAGGTCGGCTAAGAAAGCATGAAGAAGGTTTTGTATACGTTATGATTTTTCGATGATATCATGAGCTATAGAACTCCAAATGAAGTGATTTTTGAACCATAGACTCATGAGGCATGTAGATACTTACCCATAAGAATTTGTGTCATTTGGAGTTGAATTGAGGAACTTTGCTTAATGCAAGTAAGTAGTCGGTTAAGAGAGTATGATCGGGTTATGAATGTACCTTGGTATTTTGCCAATATCTTGAGTTATAGAACTCCGATTGAAGCAATTCTTCTCTTAAATTAAACACGAGTCATAAGGCTATGATTTACAAGAGAAATCAACTTAAAATTAGGGTTTTAAGTTTTCCAAATTCGGATCACAAGTAAGCGATCTGAGTTCCAGCATGAGACATGTTTTGTATGGGTCCGACATTGAAGATGATGTAAGTGAAATTTGAGATGTTAGCAGAAAAAAAAAGTATGAGTCATGACTATTAAGGGTTGCATAATGTTAAGAGTTCAAAAAAAAAATGACAGCAACTTAGGGTTAAATGGAATCAACCCTGCAGGGTAAGATGATCAAGTTTCATGTTACATGAACCGGAGTTGGGCTCCGGTAACGGGGTCCAACAGGATCACTTATACAGTTATCATAATAAGAATTTCTATGGACATACGAGTAATGTTCCAAATGAATTTCTCATATGGGGTTAGTTCAGTGAACTTGTTATCTAATAAGCAGTTACATATTTGTTTAAGTATCTCCATATTTAATTAGTCTATGAGATCGACTATTTCCTTTATAAGGAAAAACATAATGTGTGTTAGTCTTTTTACGTTATATTAATGTCTAGTCTTAATAGAACAATGACTAGGAATAATTTACGGCTAATACATAAATGCAATATGAATCTCATAATCATAATCTTATCATAATTTCATTTGCAATGTATAATTATCTCATAAACTTTATCATATATATCTAAATATGTACAAGATAAAGAATTTCTTTAAATTATTTTGTCACTAAACTACAACAATAGATTGACTATAGGGCATAAACTAACAACAGCTCCAAGTGGTGGTGACAACAGTGCACCATAGACTGCTGAAGGGAAGAAAAAGCAAAAAGTGGAAGAGAATTAGAGTCTGATGAGGCACATTGTGTTTGTTAACATTCCTTGTATGTAAATCTTAGTCATTTTTTTATACTGGGTTGAGTTAAGTTAATTGTCTGCTAACTATTACCCTTCTTAATTTTGATTGCTACAAGATATGGCTTTTAGTCTATTTGACTAGAAAACTTAGAATGGTAGTTTGTTGACTCAAGGTTCTTCTTTTCTTTTTGTTCATTGAGATTAAATAATTTACAAAATTGAATAGTTCCAGTATTTATGTTATTAGATCTTCTAGCATAATACTTGGTAAGTATATAGATAATTTAGTATGGGTTTAGTTTTCTCAATTAAATAAATTATCTTTTACTGAGGAATGAATTAATAGTGTTGCTTATTTTACTGGGCAACATGTTATTTAATTTGAAGTAGTAGCTTTCTTTGCAACGAATTGTAGGCTGAGTTCGAGTCTGTGCTATTGTCTTATGACATTAAAATTTTTTATGCCATATGGAGTATGCCAAGAACGTGCTTTATGTGGGTCAGGCAAGAAAATAGGAATTAAGCCTCTGATTATGTATCTTATTAGCTAATAAGCTGAGGTTGTCTTAAAATACAATGAAAAGATGGGGGAGTTACCAATAATATTGAAGCCTTTTATGCACGTGGAGACTTTCGAAGTTATTGGAATGGGATAGCATGTTATCCAAAGACAGGTCATTTTTTGAACAAATGATTCAAAGCAGTTGAGGAAAATTAGGAGGAAGATCTACTAGCTATTAGTGTGTTGTTTACTTAACGTTCAAGTTGTAAAAGTCTATTAGGATAACTTCCTAGTTTTAAGTCAAGTTTGTTATTTTCTCAATGTTCATATAAGCTCTTTATAAAGAGTAGTTAACTGATGAATAAATTGTTGAGCTCATCTGATTATTGATTCCGCATCTTGTCTTCTTGCATTGTTATTTGTAACATTGTCGATCAGAGACAGGTTATGACCTAGGCCTCTAAGTGCTTTTAAGCAAAATGGTTTCAAGCATTTTAACTGTCAATGTGTCGTAGCCACAAATTCTAGTGTTCAAAGGAGATTCCTATGAGTATTAGAGCATTAAGATGAAAACCTTTTTCAAATCCCAATATCTTTGGGATCTTATTGAATCAAGGTCTGATGAATCAACCACTGAGGACATAATCAGCAAGGAAACAACAAAGAAGGATGCTAAAGGCCTATCCTTCATTCAGCAAACCATTGATGAGTCCATTCTCAAAGATAGCTGCAATGTCCACAACCAAACAAGCATGGAACATCCTTAAGATCGAGTATCAAGGCATAACAAAGGTGATAACTGTCAAACTTCAATCCCTTAGGAGAAAATTTGAAATTGCGAGCATGAAAAATGATGAGTATTTTCAAGCATATCTTACTCGAGTCTCTTAATAATAATATATGGAGACAAAATCACTGATGAAACAGTCAAGGCTAAGATCTTGAGAAGCTTGGCTCCAAAATTTGACCATGTTGTTGCTACCATTAAAGAATCAAAGGATCTCTCTCAGTTAACAGTTGATGAGCTCATGCGCTCTTTGCAAGCTCATGAGGCCAGCATTAATAGAAATACAAATCAGGAAGAAGAACAAGCCTTTCATGTTCAAGGGGAGAAAGGAAGATCCCATAAGAATAGAGGAAGAGGGAGAACTGGATATAGGGGTAAAGGATGTGGAAGGAATGTTTTGGTTCAATGCACTTATTGCAAGAAATTTAGACACATAGAGGAAGACTGTTGGAGTAAACATGATCAAGCTAAATTTGCTGAAGAGGAAGTGATTATCTATTCATGACATATGCAAGTTCTCAAAAATTTTCTAAAGAAATATGGTTTCTTGATAGTGAGTGTTCAAATCACTTAACAGGAGACAAAGACAAGTTCAAGGAGTTAGATGAAAGTTAAAAATCTCAACTGATATTGGGAAATGATAAACAGGTGCAGATAGAAGGAAGAGGTACGGTAGGAGTTATGATTAATGAAATGAAGAAGCTGATTAAAAATGTTTACTATGATCTATGCTTAGCACACAATTTAATTAGTGTTTGTCAACTAATTGAATCTGGATACACAATTTTATTTAAGAAAGGAACTTGTGTGGTCGAGAAAGGATTTGCTGAGGCTTTATTACATGAAAAATGATAGAAAATAAAATGTTCCCCATTGATTTTGCTAGCAAATCTCATGCTATGATGAGCAATAAGGTTGATGAATTAGAAATGTGGCATCAATGTTATGGTCATATTCACATTAAAGGATTACAATTGCTTTCAAATAAATATATGGTGAAGGGCTTACAAAAGATTCAAGAGCTGGATCATATATGTGAAGGATGTGCAATTGGCAAGTAAGCAAAGAGATCTTTTCCTCAAGGATAGTCTATAAGAGCAACAAAATGATTGGAACTGGCTTATGTTGACATTTGTGGTCCAATAAGAATTGAATATCGTGCCGATAACAAGTGTTTTTTGCTTTTGATTAATGATTATTCATGGATAAGCTGGATTTATTTTTTAAAGTTTAAATTTAAAGCTTTTGAGCACTTTAAAAGGTTCAAAACCTTAGTAGAAAATTATTGCAATAAGAAGTTGAAGACACTAAGGACAGATAAAGGAGGAGAATTCACGTATAAGGAATTTGTCAAGTTTTGTGAAGAATAAGTTATCAAAAGAGAGCTTACTGCTCCTTATACTCTTGAGCAAAATGGAATAGCAGAACTCAAGAATAAAACAGTAGTGCAGATGGCTCGTTCCTTGTTAAAATCTAAGGATATGGAAAATAAGTTATGGGGAGAAGCCACAGCAACTGCAATTTACCTGCTTAATATCTCACCAACAAAAGTAGTATGGAACATGACTCCTTATCAAGCCTGGTATGGATCAAAACCTTCAGTGATTCATTTGAGAATTTTTGGGTTTGTTTGTTATGCTTTAATTCCTTATGGTAGGCATAAGTTTGAACAAAAGTCCAAGAGATGCATTTTTTAAGGAAATAGTTCAAAATTAAAAGCATATAACTTGTTTAATCATGAAACCAAGAAGATAATGGTTAGTTGAAATGTTCAGTTTGATGAAAAACTGAACTTCAACGAAGGTCATTGAAACAAGCTCCTATTCTAAATTCAGAATTATACGAAGAGGTGATAGAAGCAAGCGAGGAAGAATTTGAGACTGAACCAACATCTCATAGCAGCAGCTCAATCAATAGCCTAAAGTCTCAATAGAGCAAGACACTAAATGAATCAACTCAACTGCAAAGGAGTGAGTGAGGTATAATCCTGCAATGCAGATTTGAGATTGAGGGCGAGGATGATGGTTGCATATTTTCTTTGTTTGCTAGAGATCCAGTTAGTGCCGAAACAACTATATAGAATAAGGTTTGGAGAAATGCAATGCAAGATGAAGTAGCAACTATTGAAAATAACAAAACATGAGAGCTTACTGAAGTACCAGTTGAAAAGAAAACAATCTATCTCAAATGAATATTAAAGAGTAAATATCACTTGGATGGGAGCATTCAAAAGCATAAAGCTAGGCTAGTAACTAGAGGATATACTCAAGAGTTTGGTATGGACTTTGAAGAAACATTTTCACTAGTTACAAGGTTCAAAACAATTAGAGTAATTCTTGCTCTAGCAACTTAACAAAAATGGATAGTATACTAGTTTAATGTAAAGTTTGCATTCTTGAATGGAGACTTAAAAGAATAGAGCAACCAAAAGGCCTTAAAATTCCTGGAGAAGAACATGAGGTGTATAACCTTAAAAAGGATCTGTACAGACTAAAGCAAGCCCCTTAAGCATGGTACAGTAAGATCGATGAATTTTTCTAGTTAAATGGTTATCTGAAGAGTCCAAACAAGCCAACCTTGTATGTAAAGAAATAGATTTGAGGATATTATCTTGGTAAGTTTGTATGTTTACGATATGATATATACTAGGTCTTCTGCTCAATTGATCTTAAAGTTCAAAGAATCTATGATGAGAAGGTTTAAGATGACAGATCTAAGAAGATCTAAGAAAGTTAAATTACTTTCTAGGTCTGGGTGTGAAGCAAACAGGAAAAGGAATATTTGTTTCACAGGAAAAATATGTAGTGGAGCAACTCAAGTAATTTGGAATAGACCATTGTAAGGCAGTTGCAACTCCCATGAATACCAATGAGAAGCTAAAAGAACAAGATGGAAATGGCAGAAGCAAGAAGATTCAAAAGCCTAGTATGACGTCTTATTTACCTTACTCATACTCGTCCAAATATTGATTTTGTTGTAGGTTTTGTATCAAGATTTATGCATTGTCCTACACAACATCATTATGAAGTAGCTAAAAGGATTTTAAGATACATAACTGGAACGAGAGATTATGGGTTTTGGTTTTTTCGAGTTGGAGACTTTATGCTTAGAGGTTATATAGAAAGTGACTGGGTAGGGACACAAGATGACAAGAAGAGCATTATAGGTAATTGCTTCAGCTTAGGATAAGGAGTTGTTTCATGAATGTCAAAAAAGCAAAGCACAGTAGCATTGTCTTCAATGAAGGCAAAATATGTTGCAGCCAGAACCATTGTATGTCAAAGAGTATGGATTCGAAGGCTTTTAAGTGACTTGAATCAAAAGCAATCTTAAGCAACATCACTTTACTGTGACAACATATCCACTATGGCGATGACAAGAAATCCAGTGGCGCATGGTAAGACAAAACATATAGAGATTAAACATCACTTTATAGGGGATCTTGTCGTAAGAGAAGAAATCAAGAAGGAGTTCTGTAGATTAGAGATGCAACTGGTTGATCTATTCATAAAAGCTCTACCACAAGTCAAGTTTGAAGAACTCAAAAATTTGTTATGCATAACTAGCTTTGAATCAAGGGGGTGTTGAACAAATGATTTAAAGTAGTTGAGGAAAATCAAGAGGAAGATCTATTGGACATTTTTTGACATTTCCTATAAAGTTGGACAACATTTAATTGCATTTTTCTTAACTTTAATAACTTATCGGTTAAGTTACATAATTTGATCCGGATAAAGATAATAAAGTGGCACAATAAATGATCTAAGTCAATGGTTCAAAGTTTGGGTGGAAAATAGATCTTGATCAGGGTGGACCAGATGCATATTGGGCCTGTGATGGGGAAGCTTGATATGGATGCTATATATAAAGGTTAAGGTTAAAGCCTCCTACAGTTGCTCATATCATTCATAATCATAAGGATTCTTTAACTTGTTAAGAAAGCTTACGTTTTGAGAAAACTGTAGAAAGACTTAATCGCATCATGGTGAGCAGTTCTCGTGAAGACGGCGGTAGATTCGCGCTCGTTTCAGCTTCAAAAAGCTCGTTTGAAGTTATGGAATTGAAATTAGGTATTTTTTGTATTTCTTCATTTATTGCCCTTTCACGTTCTTATATGTTACACGTGGTATCAGAGCGGTGACGTGATCGGGTGGTTAAAAATGAAGATTGTTTACTTTTTCTCCATAAGATTCTCGGAGAGTTAACTTCTATTTTTTGATTTTTTTTTCTAGCTTATTATTTCATAAAATTGGTGTAAATCATTTAGCCTTATAAAATGGGGTGAAACAAGCCTAAGAGCTCAGAAAAGGGCCCTGAAACTTGCCAAAATTGCCAAGGTGGTCAAGGGCGATGGAGACCGTCAGGAGTGTGTGTCACATGCGCCAAACAGCACATAGTACCACTTGAAGGGCGGTTAGTCTAGCGCGTGCGTTGCACGAGTCAGATAGTTTGTGACGCGTAGGTGGAAAGAAATGTGCCAGATGATTAAGCATGTTAGTGCACGTGGGTGTGTGTCGGACACGTGCATCGTACACTCCTGGCTCACCCTTGGCGAGTCTGCAGTGGGCGTGTGCTTGACACACGTATCCCGCGTCCACTAGCAACTGACACGGGGGCTAATGTCAGCCCACTACAGGAAAAAAACCAAAAATTTTTAGATTTCCCGATAGGGTGTCATGAGGTGTTTTGGGTCAGCTTCCGAGTTTGAGAAATTTATAAAGTGAATTTTTTATTTTCTGGATTTACTACAGTAGTAATAAATTAAAGTTTAACTCTAGAAAAAGGAATTAAGGCATTCTGAAGCTGATTTCTAGTGAATTTTTATGCTTCGGACATCTCATAAGGGAGATACTTCGGGTTTTCGTGTCTCAGGTCTCATGTTAAGTGTTTGACATTGCATGATAGTCACTCGAAAAAGGAATTAAGACATTCTAAAGTCGTTGTTGAGTGAATTTTCTTATAACGAACTTTCCATAAGGGAGATATATGAGGTTCTCGTGTCTTGAGTGGTTGGTTCAGTGTTCGGTGGCACACGAAAGTCGCTCTAATGAGATTTTTTTCGCTACAAAAGTCTCAAATAAAGTTTTCAAAGTATGTCTTTAGCACTAGTGTGTGACAATGAGATTGTACATTTGGGTTTAACATTTATTGATGTTACATTGTCGCATTCCATATGCCTATAAAGAATGTGAGGACAACATAAAGATGTATCCTTATGCTTGTGGACTTTTTAAGTGTTGATGAGGGTATAGTCACTATAATGGCCTTTTGAGTCAGTAATTTGAATTGTTCTGCTTACGTATTGGGGGATGTCTTTGGTCTCATGTTTGGTTATTCTGTCTACATGTGTTGGCTTTATATGAGATTTTGAGATGCACATAAAGGCATTAGATGGAGGAAAATTGTTGCTAGAATGATCTATTCACTCACAGGTGGTAGTGTCATAAGAGTTAATGATTTGTACTCTGATCACTTTTATGTGGAGGTCTAGTTGCATATATTATGTATTCGGCCCACAAGTATTTCATAATATGTGAGACTAGATTCTTGGTACATATACGATTTAATGACTTTGAGTATCACCGTTATCCTACATTTATGTTGATCTAAACATCGTCATTTTCCAGTCACCTTTGCGGTCAACAATATCAATGTCACTAACCGGTTTCAATACAAAGAAGTGCATAGAGGATGTATTGAATGCTATGGAGATAGCTGAAATTAATATGGCCATATGGACAGATAAGCCATCTCCACCTACATCTATAAGCTCGAGAGATCATAAAGCAACTTATGTAGCCTAGGATCGATCTAACAGATTTTGTCTTAAAACTATTAAGAGATCCGGACCTAATCATCTGCTTTGTGGACTTCTGGATACAAACATAGCGAAGGAGTTTCTTGGTAATGTCTTCCAGAGGTACACAGTCTCACCTATTATTGAGATAACTGCCTTGATGAAAGAATTGTTCTCCATGAGCTATAGGTGAGAAGGGGGAGTGATGAGGTACATATAAAAAATGATCCATCTTCATAGTAGATTGAAGATGATAAACATTCCTCTTCCTGATGTCTTTATAGTTCACCAGATTCTGAACACACTCCTTCTAGAGTTTAGTAATCTAGTGATGACATATTATTCGCTGAATGAGGAATGAGACTACAATGTTTTGATTGCCCATTGCGTTGCTGAGGAGGAGAAACTCACGATAGCTACTCCTACAACCCTCAAAGCAACTAAAAGGAAGGCACAGATGAAGCCCACTAAGTTCAAAGGTAGAAAGATTAAATCTTCTCCATATGTTGATGCTAGTCAATCCAGTGTTGGTAAAGGTCTTATGGACATAAAGAAGCCAACATTATAAGGCCTAGAAGGAAAGACCAAGACCATAAGGTAACTCCTTGGCTTATGAATTTTTGTATCTAATTTGCGGTATTCCCATTAAGTACATGGTGGCTATAAAGTGGAGCATCTGATCATGATGTACAACATCCCATTACCACAAGGTACATACCCAAACATTCAAGAATATTCAAGTACATATCCTATGATAATGGTGTGTTAGAGCAAAAACAAATCAAACTTACACATGGCATCATCTAACATAATCAGAAGTCATCAAATTTTAAAACCATTCATTGCATTCATTCACAAAGTCTACACTGTTTCCATTAGACGAATATTTACAAAACCTCATACAGTTTCTAGCAAAAACTATAAAATAAAAGCTATAATTCTCTGACGTCAGCTGACAAACCTCTGAGTCATAACTTACTCCAAAACATTCTTCTAATCCAGAATAAACACTAAGTCTCATGTCTCGTACCTGAAAAATCACGTTGCAATTATTATGAGTTTTGCGAACTCAATAAGTAAACCATTATTGATGATTTCACCGGATTCACATACACAAATCACATATTACACAATAATTCATATAGAACATGAATATTTCAAATATTCACATAGTCATGGTACATCATTTACTCATCGCGAATCAGATCATATATAAACACATATAGATGCATATGAGACTCCACATTTGTTATTAATGTTGTGACCAGTGCCTATCATATATACAAATACTGGCCTATTGGGCTCAGTCAGAAACATATATCATGGAGCATAGTACTATGTGCCAAATCATATATCACGGAGCAAAGCTCTACATGCGAGCGCTTGATACTGGCCACTCCGGTCACAACATCTTTATCTAAGCATGCATTTTATGAAATGCATCAATTCAAAATTTACCATATATCACAATCATGTATAAATCACAGTCAGAATTTCACAATCATTGAACCTAAGTTTGACATTCAAATTTCATTGAGAATTCACATTTCATATAAAATGATCAAACAAATCAGAACACTTCCAATACAGTCCCAAATATTTACTCATCGGACTTTAAGTTCGGAATTTAGAAACAAATCGCAACCATTCAATAATTGGCAAATCAAATCAAATCAATCCTAGGAAATTCATCTAGGTTGACTCACAACAACGTTCTAAGAAGCTATTGCCTAGATGGTCCGGCAATGTCCGACTGGCATATGATGTGCTCCTCTATAACATACATAACACATTTACAATATATCACATTATTGCACAAATGAATAAGTATTCCTTTATACACATGTACTTACATAAAATATGCACAATGCATGTTCAATGACAATTTTAGGTTTCTTATCAAATCATTTAGATATCAAAGTCCTCACTAATCTCATTTGAACTTATAATTTGAACCAAAATAAAGAAATGTGAAATCAATTTCATAACCTAATTGATCACTTTAGATTTTCTACCCACATGATTTCGAGTCAACTTTGCATAATTAATCTAATAAGGTACATGACAAAATTAGGCAACACTTTCTTCTGGAAAATTGTTCAACCATGTGTTAAGTTTCTAATTACTATAAGATAATCTAATTTGATTCAGTATTCTATTGGTTAGCTTACAATACCACATATTATGTATATTTGAACATTTGGCTAGTACATGATCATACCCTTGAATTGGACAACTCATATCTTTCAGCTCAGATATCCAAAAATTAATTTATACCAATTTAAAGCCAAGAGAATAAGCTACAACTTTGGTGAAGACACCTCAGTCTAATTTGGCCAATCAACACAGTTTATTCAATAATCACAGGACATGATTTTTGTCCCTGGTAATGCTACAGCTTAAGCTAAGATGCAGTTTCATGCCAAATTTGAAAGTCTTAGAGACAGAATTTAAATTGTACTTCTTTAAGAAAGTTGTAGAATTATGTCTCTAGTTTATTCTAAACAAAGAATCAACGTATTTGGAAATCTATATATCAAGTTATAATCAGAATACCGAAGCATGTTCATGAAAATTTTCCAGTTCATAACATTCCAGCAGACTTCTATACTTTCATCCCATCAATCACTTTTAATTTAATTCAGATAGCTCTAAATTTTTATGGAGAGAAAGAAGAATATCTTAGGAATCCATTGATCTGATTTTCAAGTCATTTATAGTTTAGACGAAAAAGTTATAGCCAAAAGACTTAGGGTTGTTCGATGAAACACTCTAGTTCATAACCTATAAATGCAACTACCACCTTTTTCTCTCTCTAGCACTCAAATCTTCATCTTCTTCACCAAACCCAATTTTTTCTTCTCATTCCTTTTCCAACTTAATCACTTCTAAATCATCTATTATGCTTGTCTACAATCACTGTGTTGGGTCCCATTTTCGGAGCCCAACTATTGAACCATAAAACATGAGCTCTGATACCACAACTGTTGGACCCCATTTTCGGAGCCCAACATCCGGAGTCCTGAACCTTGTGCGTGAAACCCTAAAGGTCATTTGCCGTCATTCCATAATGGTGGTGAGCCAACAGTTTTCGGAACCCAACTCTTGCGGACTTGCTCTGATACCACTAATGTTGGATCCTGTTTCTGGAAACCAACTCTTGCAGACTTATACATCTGTTACCAACTCTTGCTAAAATCATGAAACATAAGCTCATTACCTTGAAGGGTTACTGCATTAAACCCTCATTAGCCATCATAATTTTTTTTATAACATCACAAAAATTTACTCTCAACTTGTTCAATGGCTGCCCATACAAATCAGTCACCATGCTCAAACTCATTTCTCCTATTTATGAACAGAATTTGGAAATCTTCAAATCAGAATTTCCATTTGACGTCTTCATAGAAATCATAACTCTAAGTCTCTTCTTTCATTTGAAATGAGAATCATCTCAATCGGAGTTCTATGGCTCAAGATATGCTTAAAAAGCTAAAGTGTGCTCATACCCCAAACATGCTCTCCTAACTGACCTCTCACTTACTTTAATGCAAACTTTCTCAAATCAACTCCAAATGATACAAATTTTTATGGAGAGAAAGATACATGTCTTAGAAATCTATTGGTCTAATAATTCCCTTAAATGGAGGTCGAGTGAGGGAGTTATGCCCAAAAGAGTAGACTATGTTCATACCCTAAATCTATTTGAACCTATCTTGGGGCGATTGTCATATCGTTCAATCTAGATGTCGGATTGAGTTCGTTTCTGGACCATTAGAAAGAAGAATTCTAGATCTACAACTTTCATGAAGACAACAAAAATGAGATTCCTCTTCTAAAAGGGTCAAAAAGCACAATCTGTCCCGTGAATGTCCGTGTAAAGGACATGCATGTCCGTTTAACAGACATAGATCAGCCAAGCTGCACCATTTCACCCGAGAAGGTCCGTTAAACGGACATAGGCAATGCTAAGGGTCCTTTTTGACCCACAAAGGTCCATTAAATGGACCTAAAGTCCATTAAACGGACATGGGGGTTTCCCAAACCCCTCCAAACCCTCTCTAATACTTCCTACATCCAATCTAACGTCATATTCACTCAATATCTTCCTAAATTCAACCTTTCTAGTGCAAAATCACTTCATAACAACTCAAACACCAAAATTATCTCATAAAACTCTCAAATCTCAATCCATTTGGTTCATCAAAACCACAATTTCCTATCAATTACCATAGCTATCATGTTCATACACTCCATGCAACATCAAAACTTGTAACAATCATATCTCTCAACTCCGATGTCCAAAAGTTACAAACTTTATAGCGTCGGAAAGCTAAAAGGATCATCTACAACTTCCAAGAAGACAATTTTGCCTAATTATACCTAAATCATTCCAGATTTTCCATGGAAGTCACAAACATCTTATCTTTGTGAAAACTTGAAATTGTGCCAAATTCATTTCCTCTATTACAACATTATTCTTATCCATTCAAATACCAATCCTTATTTTCCATGACATTTCACTTACAAGCAATAGCAATTCATATTCAAAGTTCATCAACTCAATTGGATTACTTCTTTAGGCGTACTTAATTCCAGCTTAACCGCATCCATAATTAAGTCATGTTTCAACTCCACCTCATTTCATAACTATTTGAGTTTTAACTTTTCTTCATCCATTCTTAAATCTCAGCTCATTTGACTTGTCATATTTAGCTACATCTCATCATTCAAGATTCCTAGGTGTCTTTTCCTTAATATCTCACTGATGTGTGTGTGTATATATATACATATACCAACCATTCATGCTCAACATTCATCATAGTCACCCATATACAAATTTACATTTCATGTCCATACATAAGTCCATTTTTCATTAACCTCATAAATTAAAAGTTTACAAGCTTCATTGGCATTTCTAAGCCACAATACAATATCAATATCAATATCCAATACACACAACATGCAAAACCCAATAATTTCTTGAAATACGTCTAAAGCCTTGATTTACATCAACAATTCCAAAACATATCAAAACATGTAATTTCGGATTTATGCCTCGATTCACTTTCACTTGATCTCTTGCTCAATACCTAGAGATGGGGACAGAGAGGGGGTGAGCTCGAAAGCTCGTGGGTAACATGCTTATAACAAATAACAAGCAAAACTGTTCAAAAGTTCTTTATCATGAAAAATTCATTTTGAGTCATAAAACACATACTTCTTAAAAATTCTTGTCAAGTAATCAAAATCACAAAACAACAAAATTCATGCATTTTTCAACTTGTTCACCATTCATAAACACATAAGCACATCATAATGCATCATCAAAATTCCATATACCACAACATGTAACAATTTCTCAATCAATCAAAAACAATAAAAGCAATATTTAATGAAGAAATTGAAATCATTTTACTCTCTTGATTCAAAGAAACATTAGAGGCTCATTACTCAATCATAAACATGAAACCCACCTTGAAATTCCTTGCTTGAAACTTGACTCAAATTGCCTCCCCTTGATCTTGATTCCTCTTGCCTCCATTAATGTCCTTCATCAACTGATTGAGCCCAGTTTATACTATAAAGTTGCCTCACTTTCTTAACTATTTATGCACTTGTTGACTCCTAATTAATGATTTTTATGCTTAATTTGGTTCCTCATATCAAACTTTCATAATTTGCAAATTGCCAGTACTTTGTCATGATTTGATATCAATTT
>JAOSBP010000204.1:18495080-18505519 GCA_027563825.1 Erythroxylum mucronatum
CTGTACATGACTATGAACAAAATGCGCTAAAGGGGATTGCCTTTAGGGCACTACTCTAACAATCTTACGGTACTGTATACACATAAGTCGACTTACACGAGTGGACAAGGAGACTTATCAGTACCGAGCAAGTATAAGGCGACTTACACATGTACAAGTCGACTTATCACTTACAATCTCAACACTGTTTAGACTCTCAGAATGCATACATTGAGTATATGTTGCAAAGTTTTAATACGGTTGACTATAAACCTGTTGTAACACTAATCTCTCATAGTGAAAGACCCTCTTTGGCATAGTGTCCAATAAATAAAGTAAAGACAGAGGTTGTGAGGAATATTCCGTATTCTAGTATGATTGATAGCCTGATGTATGCTCGGGTAAGCAGGTGGGACATTGTATTTATTGTTAGAATGTTTGGTCAATATCTGGTTAACCCAGGTATAGGCCATTGGAATGCAGTTAAGCAAGTGTTGAGATACTTAAAGGGAACTAAGGATTATATGTTGACATATAGAAAAGTCAACAGTCTAAACCTTGTAGGGAATTCAGATTCAAATTTTAGCTGTGTCCGGATGAACGAAAGTCCACTTAAGGTTACATTTTTCATGTTTGCAGATAATACAAAGTCGGGGAAGAGTGTCACGTAGACACGGGTAACTTCGTCAACCATGTATGCAAAGTACATGCTACGGGGCTGCTTCATAGACTGTTGAGCTCAGAAACTTGATTTCTGAGTTGTCTGTGGTTGATTCAGTGGCTAGACCTATTCGGTTGTATTGTGATAACCTTGCTACTATGTTGTTTAGTAACAACAAAGAATATCACAAGATCTTAGCATTTAGAGGTCAAATGTTTGACCATAAAGGAGTTGATATGAAAAGTTAACATTAAGGTTTGGAACATTTAAGGACTAAGGAAATGTAAGTCAATCCTTTAACTAAAGGACTTCGTCCACTTGTGTTTGGAAGACAAGTATACAGTTTGGGTGCTTTGAAGTCTTTAGACACTGTTAGTTAGGGGATCATTATGTTTGCTCCATGTACATTCTTACATTTATACATTTGATGTATTTGACAGTACGGTGGTTCATCAATAAAGATAATCATCGTTTATCCTCAGTAATACATGTTATCATATATTGTCATAATATATGTAAAAGTCTTAAGATTTGGGTCAATCTTAAGCATTTAAAGGTCATTGGGCATATATAGAGATTGACCTTGAGTCTATCTCATTTAGACGTATACAGGTTTATATGGATATCCAAAAAGTTTGACATGACATAGGGGGATATAAATCTTAATCCCATAAAGGTTCTCTAATGCAATTTAGCATACAATTGAAGAACATAAAGATTTTCTTTGATGCAGTTTAGCATTTGGTGGGAGGAAACAAGTTTTTTCTAATACTGTTTAACATTCCGTGAGAGAAAACAAGATTTCTCTAATGCGGTTTAGCATAAAGTTGGAGAAATCGAGACCTACAAATGAAGATGATATAATTTAGATCATATAGGTATCATCTTAGTTTGTCACACTCCATTTTTCTATTCATGTTAGTGAGATATGAGTGATAGTATTGGATCTGTATCACACATGACACATGTATTTGATGCTTTTCATTTTCAAAAGCCTTGTAGAACAGAATGATAGACTTTAGTTATCTTTGGATCAAATGTTTCTTTTTAAAACTTAGTCGACTAATACAGTTATGTAACTTAACTGAGTTTTAAACCATTTTAAACTTGATTCAATACCACAATTAAGTATTGTCCAAGGGGGAGAATGTTGGACATTTTTTGACATTTCTCACAAAGTTGGACAACATTTAATTGCATTTTTCTTAACTTTAATAACTTATCGGTTAAGTTAAGTAATTTGATCCAGTTAAAGATAATAAAGTGACCTAATAAATGATCTAAGTCAATAGGTTAATGTTCGGGTGAAAAATAGATCTCGATTAGTATGGATCGAACCTATATCGAGCCTGTGATGGGGAAACTCGATATTGATGCTATAAATAAAGGTTAAGATCTCCTGTAGTTGCTCATATCATTTGTGAGCATAAGAATTCTCTGACCTGTTAAGAGAGTTTACACTTTAAGAAAACTGTAGAAATACTTGATCGCGTCTTGGTGAGCAGTCTCGTAAAGACGGCGGTGAATTCGCGCTCATTTTGGCTTCAAAAAGCTTGTTTAAAGTTATGGAACTGAAATCAGGTATTTTCTGTAGTTCTCTGTTTATTAGCCTTTTACGTTCAGTCCGAGATACGTAACTAAGATCCCGTTCCGTGTTACAAGATCTGCTAGCTGATAGTGCATTGTTTAAACATTCAAGTTTGTTATTTCCTCAATGTTCATGTAAGCTCTATACAAAGAGCAGTTTACTGATGAATAAATTGTCGAGCACATCTGATTATTGATTCCGCATATTGTCTTCTTGCACTGTTTTTTCTAACATCATTTCAATCATCTTAATATATGGCTGAGAGTGGGGAGATCCCGCATATTTAGATCAGTACTTGTGTTCGTCCATAGTTTTCAAGTTTTTGATTAATCACCTTTAAGAAACATAGCATGTAAACCTTCCCTGTTAATATCATCCTCTACTGGCGCCTTCAGTTATCGGTTGGACTATTCATGGCATTGATCCTCTCCCTTAGAATGAATTTCTGTGCCTTTCCGTTGAAATTGACCGGTATATCCCCGAAAATTACCGACTGTGGGACCATATGTTCAGGCAATTTATCACCGCAGAACTTAATTATCTCTTCAGCACTCGAACTGTATTCCTCTTTCAGTTCCACGAACGCACAAGGCACCTGTTTTAGTACAGTATCCGGTTTTCCAACAACAGCTGCCTGTAAAATCTTGGGATGTCTTAATAAAACTGATTCTATCTCCAATGTGCTTACAGTCTCTTGCCCAACTGTGACACTGTCTTTTGCTCGGTCCTTTATTTGTAGGGAACCATTTCGTTGCCTAACTCCAATGTCTCCTGTGTGATACCACCCTCCCCTGAAGGCTTCTCGAGTAGCATTTGAATTTTTGAAGTAACCTAACATGAAGATGTTGCTCCTGAGCATTATTTCACCAATAGTATTTCCATCAGATGGTAAGCTAATCATAGTATTAGGATCTTTGAGATCAACAGCTTCAACAAAAGTGTTGTGTACCCCTTGAGGAGATTTAAGTTTTCTTTGATCGTTTACAGCTTTCTCATGCGAAGCAGTTCTCCAAGGACCAACAATTGCTGGTCCTAAAGCCTCTGTCATGCCATAACCATGACTAACAATGAAACCCAAAGCTTCAACGTTCTTGACAATTTGAGGGCTTGGCAATACCCCGGCTACTACAATAAACACCTTGGAGCATACTGGTTTTTGATAACTATCTGGAGCCTCTGCAATTATGTTCAAGAGAATCGGTGGACCACATAAGTGAGTGACGTTGTGAACATATATTGCATCAAAGATAATCTGGGAAGTGACTTTTCTAATACAGATATTGGTGCCTCCAATGGCAGCCATTGCCCAAGTGAGGCACCATCCATTGCAACGAAACATGTCCTGTGTCCATAGGAAAACAGGGTTTTTTCCCAACTCGCATTGGATCATTTGTGCCAAGGAATTGAGATATGTAGCTCTGTGACTGTACACCACTCCTTTCGGAACTCCTGTCGAGCCTGATGTAAAACTTATCGTGATTGGATCACATTCATTTTCTGGCCATACGGGCTTGAAACCAACTTTTCCCACAGCCAAGAAGCTGTTGTAATCCAACCCAAGGGATTGATATGGAGTTGTCATTGTAGAAATAGATTGGTTGCATTCAAGGATGATCACAAGATGGGGACGCTTGGAGTTATCTGGCAAGAATGAATCCAGTGCCTTGAGGACAACTTCTACGAACTGATAGTCCACAAATATGAGCTTGGGGCCCAATTGCTGTAACAGAACTGCTAAAGTGGCTGCATCCAGACTAGTACTGAGTGCAGAGAGTATTGCGCCAGCCATTGGAACACTAAAATGCAGCTCGTAAAGTTCAGGAACATTCGGCGCCAGTGCCGCAACCTGGTCACAGATACAAGCTAGAGATGTTCTGCTGTATACCACAAAGATAATATGGAGATGCAACTGGAAACTCATAAGCTTAAGAAAAGTAAAGATTTATTTGAATTTTGGGTACTGTAAATCGAAGGCCTGTTGAGTTAAGGTTTGCTGTGAGAGATGAAAAGAGAATAGGACTATGTTGAATGGATTGAATTTCGATATATTTATTTATATTTTAAAATAAGTAAATTATAAGAAATGTTTGTATTTCTACCCTTAAATCATTACACGCCTTCAACTGAGTGGCTTGTGTCAAGGTCCAACCTTTTTGTGGTTTTCTAAAACAAATCACTTTTTTCTCGCCAATTTGACAATTCCTCTCCAATCAGGTCTCTACTTTGGATTCTATGCACATAATATAAAGAGAACGTCAGAATTCCCTTGAGGGTTTGTTAAATCCAACTCGACTTAATTCTGATACATGTACAATCAACAGCATATATATATATACGAATTTATACAGGAAATAAAGTTACACATAATTATTATTTTTATATTACAATCTTCAACTTTTTCCTTCGAACTTGGTTAGTTTTGTTATTCTTTAGTAATTATATATCGACAAATGCGTTATTCAGAAATGTGAACAATTACCCTATAAGTTCTTGTCTGGTAATATGTACCTATCGATCTCTTCTGTTTTAAGGTTAAGAATTATTATTAAAATTTGAACCAAAAGACTCCATATAATATATTTTCCAAAATTGTAATTGGACGATCATGCATGTAATTGAAGCAACGAAATTGTGAATAACTATATAAATTGGAAAAGGGGGGAAAAATATTAATCGAGGAAGCAAAAAACGTACGATGTCACCAGGGACGACGTGTAACTGGACCAAAGCAGAAGCAAGTCTAAGACATCTTTCATGCGTTTCTCTCCATGAGAATCTAACCGTGCCGTAGACAATCGAGGTTTTGTCCCCGTATACGGTTGCTGTTTTCTCCAGGAAGTTTATTGGCGATAAAGGCATGTAATTTGCAGAACACAAGACCAAACCGTGATCCATTGTTTCTCCGTTGACTAGGTTGGGAGGTCTCCCTTGTACATAATCCCAAGCAACTTCGTACTATTATTATATATGTCTTAGAGACATGACGTTCGTTTGGGGGTGGGGGCTGGGGGTTGAGGTGTGGTGATTGATTAGAGACATAACTTTCCTATACTAAGACCATAAACCTGAAATATATCAAAAGCTGACATTGATGATTCATGAGGTACGTAATGATAATGACAAAAGCGATCATCACTATTTACATTGTTAATGTTGTAATTTTCAATTGGTGGGAAGTGGTTAATTAGAAAATAATCTTTTTGAATGCATTACAGGTTTGGTGTGTTGATCCCCTACTTGAATTGATCGGTTAGGAAATTAGTCTCAAGTCACATAAAACGAAAATCGCATATGTAATTAGTATATTGTTTAAGCAGCGTCATATTAAATTGTCTTGATACAAACAGCTGGAACTACTTCAAACATGTTATGTACAAGAATAAGAATCTAGGTGTTATCACGTTATGAATCCTGAATGAAAGGCACCGATTCTGCAAGGCACGTTCTACTGGGTACTAAATTGAACCATTAACAACCAAAATTAGTGCCTAAAATCGTGCATATAAATTATCAATCTTTAGCTTGTAGACTTGCAATTTTCCAAAGGTACGCGGTTTTACCCCACATTATGAGAAACGACAAGCTGTAGCTATTAGTTCAACGCTGTACGTGTTTGATAGCTGTACGTGTTATACGAGTAACAAAATTGTCTAAATTCTTATTCATGTATGTATACCCTTAAAATGCTCACCCAATTGCCAAATAATTAATTTAAACCATCGAATACCATCTTCTCCGATGTCCTATCCTACCTACCTACAAGGGAGATACAATAATCAAACAAAAGCATAAAAAGAAACCGGGAGAAAAGAAGGGTTCTTGTATCAACAAGAGAGTTGCTTTTTGAAGCTGCGATTGTATCAGGGAATTGAAATGACTTCGTCGGCGGACAACGAAAGGCCTCTACCGAAGTTTGGAGAATGGGATGTGAACGATCCAGCGTCAGCTGAAGGATTTACGGTGATATTTAGCAAAGCTAGAGATGAGAAGAAGAACGCGAACGCTGCTTCTCAGAGGAGGCGTGACTCTTACAAGAGGAATGATTCGGAGAAACCTACGAAAAATAGGTTTTGTTGCTTTCCTTGACGTTGACCCTCATTTACTTCTGTAATCTCTCTTTTATATTAAAGATATATCTACATATATATATGGAATATACACATTCATATTATGCTTTATCTTGACTCAACTCTGTCTGCCTTTTATTTCTTTAAAAGCGCATTAAGTTTGAGAAGAGATGCGATGAAAATTCAAGCCAATGCCTCCTGAATTATATGCAATGTCTATATAGATATATAAAAATTATATTATCTTTTTGGTGTCATTACCCACGACTCTGGCTGCAATGAGGTAAGATTGTCTGTAAGTGGATTTCTGCATAAGCATCGCAAAATGGATACATCAATCAGAGACCTAATAATCAAATTGGGGAGATTATGAGGATCACATGACACAAAACTTCACGTAAATGGATAAAATAATGATCTGTAGAAGTGAAACCATGCCTAGTACCTCACTATGCATCTTACCATTGCAATTAAATAACGAAGACTTAACAATAACCCTTTCCATCTGGTTCCCACTGATGAATATCCAATGCCATGAACTCATGAAGTTCAGTGGAAATCATGATCATTATGCCATTATCTTCGTTCCTGAAAATCTCTATAGGCTGTTGATAAATGCATAACAAAATTGTATTTCAGTGTAAAGGTAATGTCTGGTTCCGTTAGTACTTAATCCTTTTCTTCCGCAAACCGATGATTTTGTATACCATTGCCCATGAAATAGAAACAAACTCATACCCAGAAGTTTAATTCAACACGATATATTCCATAGAAATAAAGAAGTATTTATGCAGAATTATTCATGCAATCAATACATATTGAATACTTGCATATCTGGAAAGCATTTTTTGTTTAAAGATGACTTGATAAAGATTTTAAATTATGTCCTCAGCTTATTTTTTAAGCCGTAAATGACATTTTAACTAATGAAAGACAAGATATAATATCAACAAAAAAATTAAAGAAAAAAATAATTTAAACCTCAAGATTTTCAACAAAATACAATTTGAATTATGATGTTTTAGAGCATTCAAATTTAACCATAACATTTTCAAAACTTTCAAAATAAATCCTCGTTGGATGAAAACAAATCCTAATAATGGAGATTGGAAATTTTGATTTATCTTTAAATTAGTTTGATTAATGCAATAAAATATGACACAAAAATCAAAGCATTGTTATTTTCATTAGACTTAGACTTGAATAAAATGCCATAAGCACATGTTCCAGAACATTGACAAGCACAAAAGTCTAGGAATAAACACACACCATCTGAAATGCATGTAACGAAAATAGGTAAACTCTTGTTTTATACAATATAGTTTTTTTTTGTCGAGAATCACATATTGTGAAAAAACTCGATTTTAACTCCATTGTGAAGTGTCGTGTTGATAGGCTTGGCATATAGGCCCAGCTCTGGCCTAACCAAAAGTCAACAAGCCTGAGCTTTTTTTTTCAATTTCGAGCTTCGAATCAGGTTTGGGATCAGATCAAGCCCATCTCAACCCGAAGCCTGACTATTTTCACTGTGTAAAACGAAATCATTTTACAAAGTGAAGCAACTGCTTTTTTTATACGTTTGAGTCTTCTCCTCCTTCCTTCTGCTATCGTCCTATGCTTGCGGCTGCAAGTTTGTAACTTGTATAATTGCATTCTTCTTCTACTCACATCTCAATCTTCTTCTCCTTCCAAAGTTGTGTTCTTCTTCTACTGCACTTGTGACCTTCCTTTACAAAGTTCAAGTTATCCGGCCTTTGTTTACTAAAAAATGGGTTACGCCCTTATGTATGGAGTAGTATTCATAGTGTGTTAATTCATCATTTTCATTTTAGTGAGATATTTTTGCTTTCATTTTTGTTGAATGGAATCATTTCGGTCAAAGTTGTGATTGATTACGTTTGTTTATATGTAGTAAGCATTTCTGTCACACTATGATTGATTATTTTTGATTTATAGCAATTAAATCTATATAATTAGTCTCGTATTAGATTTTTTCTAGTGGATAAAACTTCAAATCTGGACTTGTTTTGATCAAGTGTACCGGTTGAACTGAACAATATCCAACAGAAAAAAGTACACAAGCATTGTAGTGTACCATTAATGCAGTGTAGTTCCTTTCCCCATTGATGCATTTCATTAATTTCTTTTCTTATACTCTTTTTTACCAAGATGTAAGAAAATTATTCTCAAACCTCTAGCTAGCTAGCTTTCATGATCTATTGGATGTGCTTATTTAATTCAGCTCAAATTCCCACCCCTTGCAACTATTGCCTAATTTATTGAACAATACATCATAATCTAAACCCTCCTAATCTTTGTTCATTGTCAAAGATTCATTAGGTTCCACCATATTTAACAAGTTGGATGGCTTTGAGCTCTAACGCGAGAACAAGGACTAGTCCTTTGGTAAGTTTTAGGTGTAGAAGAAGAAAAGATGTTGACAGATTCCGAATAGGTTCCTGGAACATCAGGCCCCTTATGAGAAAGTCTTTAGAATTAGTGGAGACTTTAGACAAGTATGAGATTCATATATTATACGTTTAGGAGACAAGGTGGACAGGGGCTAAAGCAAAAGAGATTAACAAGTTTAAACTTTGGTATTCAGGAGGTTCGAGACAAAAACATGGGGTAGGTATTTTGGTTATCAAGGAACTTATATAACATGTTGTAAGGTAAAAAGGACTAATGATAGGATTATGTCCTTAAAAATTATGGTGAAGGCTACTATTTTAAATGTGGTGTGTTTTTGTCCACCACAGGTAGGGTTGGAGGAACAACTTAAGAGTCATTTATGGGAAGAGCTAAATGAGGAGATTCAACAAAGATGCCCTTGATGAGGGAGTTATTATAGGAGGAGACTTTAATGGTCATATAGGAGTAGTCTCAGATGGATACTCATGGACTTATGGGAGTTTTGGATATGGTGAAAGGAATGTTAGTGGGACCACTTTGTTGGATTTCATGGTAATGCTTGAGTTGTGATAGCCAACTCTTTTTTTAAGAAAAATGATGAGGACCTATTGACTTTAAGAGAAGAACCACAAGAACTCAAATTGACTACTTCCACATAAGGTGGAATGATCAACCTAGTTGCAAGGATTGTAAGTTGATGCCTAATACATGATGGCTTGTCAACTCAATATGGATTGTTAGTTTTGGATCTTTTTATTAAGGGTTGGAGGAAGAAGACGAGCCTTGAGAGATGTACCAAAATGTGATGGTGGAATTTGAAAGGAGATGCGGTAAAACAATTTAAAGGTAGAGTAATTTATGGAGAAGAATGAAATTTGGTAGGAGATGCAAACTAGAGGTAGGAGAGAGTTGCAAATCTTTTAAGGAACACAACTTTAGAGACCTTGGGTGTTTCTAAAGGGCTAGCGGGCAATAAGAGCGAGTTTTGGTGGTGAAATGAAAATGTTCATGAAAGAATTAAGTTCAAAAGGTATACTTATAAAGCTCAATTGGGTAACACCACAAAGGTGGAGAGAGAATTGGTAATAGAGAAAGTTACAAGCTGACAAAGAAAGAGGAGAAGTGTTGGATCCCGTTCCCGGAACCCAACTCTCTTGCTTAAAATCGTGAAATTTGAGCGTGCGTATTACTTTGGAGAGTTATAAAAAAAAATCCATTCTTAATCCCGTGAATCTTTAAAGACATTATGAAATACTTTTTCACTCTTATAACATCTTAAACTCCACTTACAAAATCTTCCCTGGTGTGCCCATGTAATATAATCATCATGCTTGAACTTATTTCCACTACGCGTACACCGAATTTGGAAAACTTAAAGCCTTAAATTCATTTGGCTTCTTCTTAATATCATAGCTACATATCTCTTGTTCAATTTGGTGAAAGAATTATCTCAATCGGAGTCCTACAACTCAAGATATCATCGAGATACCAACATGTGTTCATATCCCGATCATGCTCTCTCAACTGACCCCTTACTTGATTTCATGAAAACTCCTTCAATTTAACTCCAAATGATACAAATTTTTATGGGTAGATACCTATATGTCTCATGAATCCATTGGCTTAATAATTACCCCATTTGGAGGTCGGAGGATGGAGTTATGATCAAAAGAGTGTACTATGTTCATTACCCAAAATTGCATTGAACATACTTTGGCGCGAATGCCATAAC
>JAOSBP010000204.1:18570770-18590227 GCA_027563825.1 Erythroxylum mucronatum
AAAAACTAAAAAGTTCAAACATTTAATCATTAGGAAGTTTATTACACTCCACTTAAACTGATGACCTATTAAAAAGTTGTTGAGTAAGAGATCGCATCTATGTGAGTCGAGAGTTTTCAAGCATAAGACTTGCTTACATATGAGATTGCTTACAAGTTAGGTCATATGAGCATAAGAGCAAGATCACTAGTCTATAAGTGCAATACAATCAATCACAATATACCAAGTGCAAATTGTGACTTAACAAGCACAAAACAACTTGCTCGTAGGGTTGTGTTTTATCCAACATGATACCACAGGTCAAGTGTGTTGCATCTTGTCAAGTGAAAATACAAGTCTGAGAGCCTGCGACTTATCTAATATGAGATCTCCACTCTGAGGCTATACGCCTTGTCAAGCGTGAAACTGTCAATAAATAAACCAATCTAGCTTTGCATGGAAGGAGATAACAACATTAAATGATAACAGAAATCATTATGAAGCAAGTGGAAAGAGACAAAAAGCAACTTCACTAAATGGTATCCAAATTTATGGAAAAATGGGGCTTATTTCTTCCTTAAGCATTCTATATTGTTGGACCCGAAATTTTTTTCTAAATTACTTATTAAATGTTTAATTATTATTTATGTTTGTTGTTTGTTTTATTATGTATTTTAGAAGTGGTAGCTTAAGTAGTTAGTAGGCTTGTGTTAAATGAAAGAAGGGGTAAATTTGAAAAGTCAAGTCTAATGAAGGGCAAAATGGGGAGAATGACCAAACAAAAGGGCTTGAATTAAGAGAGAAGGAGGAGAGGTCGTGAAAGCCAAAGAGAGAAGGGAGAGAAAACGTGAGAGAAAGAAAAGAAGAGAAGAAAAATCGAAGAAGCTAGGGAAGAAGGAGGAAAATCGTGGGAAGAAGGAGGAATCAAGCTTCTTAAGGTAAGTTCATCATCTTCTTCTTGCTTTAGTAGAAAGAAATGAGTTGTGTTGAGAATGAAGGAGTTTTGGAAAGAGAAAAGGGGTTTTGGAGGAAGAAGATGATTGAGAGACCCATTTGATTTTTATGGGTTTATAAGCTAGGTTTTGGGTTTTCTAACCTAGATAGACTATGGTAAGTTAAGGGGAAACGCAATTTAGCAATTATTTCATTTGTTGTAATTTTGAAGTTTTAGGGGTTTTATTGAATTGGAATTGAAAGAAAATTTTGGTTGTATTAGGAAATCAAGGACAACCTACCGAAGAGCAAGGGGAAGGGCCAAATTGAGTTTGGATTTTCAAGAGTTATAAGGTGGGTAATTTATTTATAATTATTGTGTAATGAGAAAAATGCCTTGTGTGTGTATTGTGTGCTAAAACGACTTGTTTTGAAATGTTATGATGTGGAAATTGCATTATAAGGTATGACATTTGATAAAATTTAATTGTGAGTATAATTATACTATGCCTTGTATCATGACATTTTGATTAAATGGAAAGAAGAAAAAGTATGAGAATATGAACTTTTGATTGAATTGAGCATGAGATTTGATTGTGTTTGGGCGAGAGTGGAACCATCCTGTTTGTCACGTGCACGTTGACAAGAGCCTTCTCCCGGCTGCCCGCTTGTGGCATATAAGCTCCAAAAATGGACTCATTATGTTCATGGTGCAAACTTCGATTTCTCCATCCTGTTTCTATGGAACCCTGGAGTCATTAGTTTGTGCATTTGCATTTTGATGTGTTAAGTTATGATGAAGTTGAGTATTATGCTTTGATGCTAAATTTTATCCAATATGTTTTATGTGATGATGTATTGAACTATGAGTTATGAATGTTGAACTTACTTTATTGGATCAAGATAAGATGAGTATGCTTATATGAATAGATGCATATATGTTTGATTGTGTGGCTCAACGTCAATGGCTATAAATATATTAGCCACTGAGTTGTGTAGCTTAACCCAATATTTTTCCCACTCCTCAAATGCAGATTGAGAAGATCAGTAATTCTTGCAAGACATTTGGACAAATTCCGAGAGAGTTAGCTTTTGTACTAAGCTAGTGGCTAGACTTTTGGATAGCTTTATAAGCATATTGAACATTGAGCATCCAATGTATTTTGTGACTTATGTTAAGAATTTGATGTAATATTGATATGTAATTAAAGTTATGTATGAAAGCTATATATGAACTTCATTTTGATCTAGAAATGAATTAAGGACTGAAGAAGTCCCCTTGTGTATGTGCTTATTTTATCTTGTAGTTGTACAATTCATATTTCAAGTTTCCATAGGGGTAAAAATTGTGTACTAACTTCAGGGAGAAAACTGGGTTAATCTAGGCTATATTAGACAAAGTAATCTCTTGAAAGTTGTAGTTAATCCTCTTAGCTTTCCAACGGTATAAACTATGTAAATTTTGGGTATCAGAGTTGAGAGATAAGAGCATTATAAGTGATGATACTGCATAGAAGATATGAACATGACAATTATGGTGGTAGCTCAAATATCTTGCCATTTTGTAAGGCATTAAAGGTTTTGTATGGGAGGGGGAAAAAAAGAAAGGTTGAAGGATAGAGAAGAGCGTGTGTGGCTGTTAGGAGAGAGAAAGGAGAAAAATGGAGAGAGAAGAGTAAAAGAAAAGACAATGAGTTTAGGTTTTCGTATGGAGAAGAGAGAGCAGAGGAGAGAGAGAATATAGGGGTGAAAGTGCGAAGGGCTTAGGTTTTTGCAAAAAGAAAAGAAAAGAAAAGAAACGTAGAAGAGAGAGAAGAGAGGAGTAAAAGTGTGAGGGGATTAGGGTTTTGCAATAGAAAAAAAAAAAGAAATGCAAAAGAGAGAGGGGAGATAGAAGAGACGAGTAGGAGGGTTAATTAAGTAGGGTGGGTTTAAAGTAAAAATTAATAAAATTTTTATAATTTTGTTTTTAAGAAAATAGGTTTTAATTATCACGTCAGCTTTGATGTGATATTGTGGTAAAAATTGTCAAAATTATCGTTGAATTGACATAAAATTTACATCATATAAATATCAATTTTTTTTGTTATTTTCAGGTTATATTTAAACCTTTTCTAAATGTTAGAGTTTTATTTCTACACTTTGAAACTTTAGGGTTATATTTGTTGATTAGTGTAAACATTAAGGCCAAAAGTGACCATTTTATTATATTAATAACTAAACATGTTTTTATTTTTATTTAAAAGAAAAATATAAACTAAAAACTGAAAAATAAAACTAAAATTAAAAACTACAACAAAAAATAGAATTGAAATCAAACGACCCTTAATTATTACGAGCTATGAAGTGTTTTCTTATATAGCAAAATGTTTCATAATTTATTAATTCCTACGTTTACTGTCAGTAAAATCTTATCCAAATATTATTAAAAAATATAGAACCAAAATACAAACTATTTGTTTCATTGTTTAAAATTTGACAACCAATTAATTTTAACTTTCTTCATTACTTAGCATTATCAATTGAAAATATTATTATCTTATTATCAGTTAATATAATAGTTAGAGCCACTAACCAACACTCTAGTCTTTATTTATATTTTTCAGAGTCATCTTCCACAATTTTCTTATACTAAATAAGAAAATTTTTTAATTTTATTTTGACCTTTTTTCTTTTTCAAAATTCACCTTCCACAGTTTTCCATGCCTAATAATTTGGATCGGAGAACTGATCTTATCTATATAATCAAGAAATTAATCTAAAACTTGTCTGTTGTTTAGTATAACCACGAAATAAGCAAAATTGAAACGTGATGACAAAAAAGAGAGAGACATAGACATCTTAACCATTGAAAATAAAGTTTTCCGCTTTATAACTAGAAAAAGAGAAACATGTGAAGTCTTAGATTAATTTCGGTTAACTCGCCATTGAATTTCTATGAATTCCTTCTCCGATTCCCTCCGACAAATATGTGGTATGTCTCCCTCAACCAAGATGGTGGAGGAATCATGAATGGTGGAACTGGGAAAGTCCTTTCTATAAAATTGCTGTCCCACACTACATACTTCTGACCAGGAAAAGTTCTGGCTGAAACACCAAACGATCGACAGGAACTGATGACAAGTGCATAATCTTCCAGCGTACCCTTCTTTACGTCCACCTTGCAAATCATAGGCCTTGGACAGCGATCGCAGGGACAAGGACAAGCCACTAAATACAAATCGTCAAGCAGCTTAACGAACCTGGCTATGTAATTCATATAATATCCGCGATCGAATCGGAACCTTAACTTGTCAATTTTTAATGAGCCAATATCAACAGTTAGTCCGTCACCAAGGACACCAACGGCGTAGAACTTGTCCTTAAAATAAACGACGTCGTAATAAGTAGGATAATCAGATATCTTCCTCCATGCTTTGTCCTGCCCTCTCCATAAGAACAATGCACCGGTTTTATCCAATCCCAGAATCGTTAAATTAGTACCATTCTCCTCGTCTAAACTCGAAGAGACAGCAACTTTTGTTATATTGGGAAGATCAACACCATTAACATCTTCAACAAGGAACTCCACCGTGTAAACCTGACAGATATTGGTAACCGTAAAGTCTAGCAAGTTCAAATCTGAGTTCACCTTAAAAAACAACCAGTTTCCAGACATGTACTTGCGAGATGAAACTGCTTTTCCGGAGTTTTCAAGTTCAACGAGCCAGGTTTCGCCGGCTTGCATGGTGCCAGCTACATCCGTGAGGGCTTCAAAAGCATAAATAGTGGACTGTCTCAGTAAAAAGTGACCACAGTGGTTCTTGTATTCGTATGGGAGCTTGATCAGTGAGTTTTTGGGAGGCTGAAGACGAGAGATCGCCGACCTCCATGACTGACAGACGTCACGCAAACGTAGGAAGTCGAAAACATTTTCATTGCTCAGTTTATCTGCGATGATGGACAAGAGGTCTGGTCCAAGATGAGACCACAAAGAGCTGGTGGAATCCATGAAATAGTTCTGACGAGAAACTAATGGTTAATTATTCAGAAGAAAATATGTAGGCGGTTCACTCTCCCGTCTTTTGCTTACGAAGGACTTCTACCGTTATAAGGAAATCTATTGATAAGAAGAGGTGGAGTCTAATTGCATGGGTAACTCAATCTTTTAAGTTCTAACAGTATACGTTATGAAGGAAACAGATTCCCACTATAAACCAAGTTGTACAGTCAATATCTTTATGTAATCCATTCTTTATATACTATTAATCATGTGGATCTTTTGTCTACGTACCATATTTTTTTATAATTACGTTGATTGAGATTATATTGAAATTTAGTTCTCTATCCAAATTAATATAATAATAAAATAATTTTATATTTATCGATATATATATATATATATATATATATATATATGATATTATACTTATTTATATCCATTATTTAGATTAAAAAATAAAAACAATAGTTTTCGCATCATGATGCTGATCATGAAAATAAAATAACTATATATATATATATATATATACTTGTTTAAACCCGCTAGTGAGGTATGTTTCTCGATTCTTTGTCATGGGTGCTCCAGAGAACAACGCTCCGATTTTATCCTACCCCGGAATTGTTAAATTATTATCATTTACCGCTGTGCAGATCATTTGGCATCTCTAGCCACGGTCGCGACGCCGAGCTTACATTTACTGCGAGAGCCTCCCTGGAGCCTTTTGGATGAATTTTAACGGGACCAGCAAGGAACTCTTTACCCTCGATCCCTGTGTCGGGGATTAGATTATCGGAGCTAGTCTCCTTGTTTTCTTTCCCGTGTAAAAAAAAATTCGAAGAAAGAATAACAATTTCAACTGAAAGATTTGTTTTTGGTTTGTCTTTTACTTTGATTCCTTTGTTCTTTTACTCTTTGTTTGTATTATAACCAATGTTGTAGTATTAAAGCTTATAGTTCTTTTGTAATTAGGCCTAAAATTCATAACAACTAACAGCAGCGACATCGCAACAAGTTTTTCCCATGCAACAATTCAAATCTTTAATGGTGAATGCTTTGAATTCTAAAGTATTAAATAAAATTTTTGTTCAAGTCTTAAGATTTATGAGATTTGGTTGAGAACTAACACTGTGACCCAGATGAAAATGCCAAGTAGAGATAACTTTTCAAATAATATTTCAAGTCTCCTCGAAAGTAACTGTGGTGAAGCTTTAGTCCCTTCATCATTATTATCAAACATTGCATATGAATGATGGAGAATCAGTCTAAGATTTTATTTCTCAGATAGTTGAAATTGTTAATCAAATGAAGTCTTATAGAGAGAACTGGTTATTAATCAAATTATAGTTTCAAAATTTTTAAGTAATTTGCTGGAAATGTTTAGTCACGTACTTTTAACTATCAAGGAGTTTAGGAACTTAGCAACATACTCATTTGATGAAATGATTGAATCTTTGCAATCTCATGAGACAAAGTTAAATAGAATGTAAATCTAAGCATAAAGAAAAAGCCTTTCATATGAAAGGTAAGAGGTACAATTTACAAAAAGAGAAAAGTTGAGGATGTGATATAAGAGAATTTTGTGGAAGTGGTGATCATGGAAGAGAATAAGATGATGAGCATATCAATCAAATGTAACCAAATGAAAAGCAAAGAAATAGGAGTAATATTCAATGTTCTTACAAAAAGCTATATAGACATGTAAAAGTTGAATGTTGGAAGAAGTAAAAAAAGCATGTAGAACAAGGGAGGAAGAGGTCAAGTTATCCATAACATGTCATGATTAAAAAAAACATCATCTAACAATATTTAGTTTCTGTATAACAAGTGTTCTAATCACATGATACAGATAAAGTCACTTTTTAAGGAGTTTGATGAGTCAAACAAGATCAAGATGTGGCTTAATAATGACAAAAAATGCAAGTAGAAGGTAGAGCTAAAATCTATAGTGGTCATGTTAATATAACTCCTTTATAGTGTCTATTTTATTCCTAGTTTATCTTAAACGTTATTAAATCACTACAAAATGTTGACTTTTGACAACGAAAAAAAACCTAGCTAATTGTCTAAAAATGTTGCCTATACTTATTTGCTAAGTTCCTGTTTCATCGCACAAAACATCACCAAATCCCCATAATTGAAAACTATATGCAACATTTTCAAAAATTGTAGACAAAAACTATTAGTTACGAGAAATTTTCATAGCCAAAGCATTAACAAAACGTAGCTAAAAATCAAATCTTAACGAGAAAAATTTGGCACCAAATGAATGAAAATGAAAATAAAATGTAGCTCATAGTTTTTAAAACATTTTTATCTTCGTAGCTAAATACCATTAGTTACATTTTTCATAACATAATTAGGTATTATTAGCTATTTTTTGTAATATAGTCAAAGGTTTTTAGCTACGTTTCTACAAACATAATTGTTTTTAGCTATGTTTTATACAACGTAGCCAAATGTTATTTGATATATTTTTAATAATGTTGTGATATGTTATTTGTTACATTTTCAGTCCATAATATTAAACAATATGTTTTGTATATAATGTATCGATATTTTTTATTGTGAATTTATTATAAATAAATTGTATAACAATATTATTAATTCAAAATATTGAACATTGTATATATAAAAAGTAAAATTATATAAATATTATTAAATTATACCAACAAAAAGAATATAACATTAAAGGATGATCATTTCATCCTATAAAAGATATTAATGACAACTTTAACAATTCTTATAAACAATACAATAAGTAAAGAGATCAATATACAAATTATAAATGTTAAGATTACAAAATTATTAGAGCGTAACTCGAACGACTACCTAGTGTTGTCCATGTCGATGAACATTTAATCATCAAAAAAATTTAGTTAAAATCAACTAAAAATATTGTGAGTATTGATATAATAAGTATTTGGCTCTAATTAAAACATACATCATATAACTTTACTATTCATAACATAATCACTCATCAGTTACATCTTCATCCATTCTATAATTTAAGAAAAAAGTATTAAATTTAATACATAGTATATATAGGAATTGAAAGAAACAAAGTATCGGAAATATAATTAATAGCCTTCACTTTCCTCTTCATTTCTATCATAATTTGGGCCAAGTAATCTTTTAAATAACATATCATGTTTTGCTAATTTTGCTCAAGTTTCTTGTCCCTTGATTACTTTAGCTTGTAGTGTAACCTTAAGCTTGTTGTTTTCCTCGTGAAGGTGTTCAATAATTGTTTTATGTGTTGAGGTTGAAACATTTAGCTTAGGGTCATAGTCAAGACCTTTCACATACCCAAAAAATGTACCAAGTACTTATCATAAATATCTTCTACACTGAGTTCATTCCCTCATACATAGATTTTTCAATAACTATTGCATCTTATTCTAAAAATAAAAAATAAAATCAATATTCAATCCAAATATTACTACTTACTATTACTTTAACAAACAAACAAAATTTTATACTTACATAATTGTTTTCTACTTCTTATGACACACATCCTTTACCTTCCTCATAATAATTGACTTTATGTAGTGTGATCCTATTACACTCTTGTCCATGTAGTTCCTTCTCACTATATTTTATGAAACAAAAATATAAGGAATAATAAATAATTTAGTGTTTATTGATATAAGTATAACTTGCAAACAAAGATCTTATATATTCATTTCAAACAACAACTATAAATGACTTTGACCCTTAATTATGAGGTGTTTTCATTTTTGCTCTAATGACCTTCGTCTTCTCACAATTTTCCTAAATTAAGAAAAAAGATAATGTAGTCGTTAAATCATTTAACAAGATTAATGGAAGCAAATGTGAAGGTGAAGAAAACAAATATAAACTTCAAGTCAGCCCAATAATCACACAAACTATTCAAATTTTCTTCATAAATTTGTACGGGAACATGTCTTTGTGCCTCTGCATTAGAAGGAAAAGATTTATAATAATTATGCAACTTGAAACAAAGATCTCTGGTCCTTTTTTTAATAATAAAGTAATAAAGTTTGAAACATCTGGCTTCTCAGTATTCACAATATTCAATTTCAATTATGAATAATAAGTAAAAGTGTAATTAATCTTAAAATCATTAAAACAATATTGCATATAGTTAAATATTTTGAAAATTTACCACAACTTTATCCAAAGAATTTTCAAGCAAGTTGTCTTCCTTCAAGTCTTGAACATGTTTTAGACAAGGTAATTATGTTCTCGCAATAATCCCCAACTCACTTGACAATTTTGTAGATTAAACCTTATCTATAGGTTGACCTTGTTGAGTATCAATCAGTTTTAATAACTTACAATTTATTGTAACATTCATTCATTGCAATTTACAATCTTTAGTTTTACCTCTACTTCTTTTTCTGATACTAGCATTGGAAACTAACAATAATGATAAGAAACTATTACAATATATAAATATATATTTAAACATAAGTCTAATTGAAGGTGTTAAAGAGTAACAAACCTACACTAGTTGCTTCATTATTGTTTAAGTAAAAATGAAGTTGTGTATGACTTAAAGGCATACTATTATTGTTGCTTTGTTGTGGCAATGTACTAAAACAAGCTCTATTTCTTATGGCTAAAAAAATATGTTAAGAAAAGATATTATTTGAATATATACATATTCACTTGAAGGTATAGAAAATTTAAACCTGCGTGACTAATTTCATTGTTGTTTAATGTAGAATGGTGTTGTTGGCTAGGAATTGAATTTATGGCACCAACTGATTAATCTGGTTGAAGTTACACATCCCTCTATTCTATAATTTGTATAGCTATCACTTTCTTCCCTTTGTTTCTACCAGTGTCATTATGTTGGATATCTACAAGAAAAAAAAACATAAATGTTGCAAACATTACGTTTGAGATAATAGAAAGAACTTTCATGATACATTCAATCATCATAATCAAGATCTTCAACATAATCATCATTAATTGCATTATTATTTGACTTTTCATTACTATTATATTCGACCAAAGTATCATCATTATCATATAATTCATCCTCAATATAGTCTTAATCTCTTTCTACAATAAGAATGCCTTGCACTTTAGTTGCTTATAGTATATTGGAATTAACATCTCTCCTATGAAATGATAATATGTCCTCATCTTCTATTTTGGGAGCTACATTATTCAGCTACTATTCAATCTCTTGATATACTTTATCACCATCTTTACCCATTGGACCATTTTCCCATTCGTGAAAATAAAAAAATATTTCGGTATTGACACTTTTACTCGACTTTCCAATTGATGCCCAATATATTGCCATTGATGTAAAATACTTGCTTTACTTGACTTGCACGTACAAATGGTTCATTTTCATACCATGTGTTACTAACATTGATGCTAGTAATATTTTCATTCACTTTTATGTTAATCCCTTTATCACCAAGACTAAATTATTTGCAGTTAAAAAGAACAACCTTTTTATTTTTAATGTAATGCAACTCTTTATTTTAAAAATAACATCATAGAAGTCAATAAAATCATGTTTATGTTGTCACTCAAGAACAACCTCACAATTTTGGCTTCTAAATTGATTGTCACGATCTTTTTTGTTAAATATAACTCCATTAATAATGCAACTTGTATATTTTTTTCACACATTTTAGGCCCATATGTTAAAGCATATAATGTTGTCGCCACTTCTAACAATTTACAATTATGTAACCATATCATCTGTAGAAAAAATAAATAAATAAAATTTAATGTTATAATCACACCTACAATTTTTATTTTTTCATACCATTACATAAATAACTTATTCAAGTCCTAAATCATTATGGGAAGTTTATCTTATGTCTTTCTTCAACATTAACATCACCTTTGCTTCTATTCTCATCTTTGTGTTGTCTATTTAAAAAAGTAAACTGATGTTAAAAAATAGAGGTTGAATGCAAAATTTAAATATGAAATAATGAATGAGAAGTAATATACATACTCCATATAATAATCGACTTCTTCGCAATTGTTTAAAATATACCAATAGCTAATTTCAAGTTCGTCTTTAGTTAACTCCACATATTTTCCTGTCCTAAGTGGCCTTACTTTTTGGGAGAAAATTAACAAGCCTCTATCTTGATCAAAATCGAAGTTACGTTCTTCTTTATTAAATCTTGTATCCATGTCATTTAAGTACGTAGAACAAAACATCAAGCATTTATTTGATACATAGGCCTCTTCAATAGAACTTTCAGGTTGAGCTCTATTATACATATAGTGCTTAAGCGAGCTTAAAATAATAAAAAATATATAACATTTGCTTTTGTTACTAAATAATAACTGAAGAAAAAATATAAACTATCTTTCAATAAGGAACAACCATAACATCTTCAACGAGGTTTCCTTCATTTTTTAGCCTCATTAATCTAATAGAATCATGCAAAGCCTTATTAAGAGAAACGTCAATACACACTCTAGAAAAACCAATTTTAGTTAATAAGGTTGTGTTCTCATCCAGCTTACACAGGAGCTAGAGAGGTAGCTTAATCCCTTAGAAGACTAGTACCCAAATGGTACCATGTAGAAATTAGCCCAGATAAATAAGGTATTCAACTTAGTTCTATCCAATGAGACTCCAGGATCCCATTTTTTGATCCGCATAGGGTTCCTTTGTATGTATAATGACCCCAAATTCCTTAATTTTTGTTCTATGGTTTAGATATTATTATATTATTACCAATAATTTCTGTTTCTTATTCAGTTAATTCCTACCATGTAATGTTTAAATGTTAATTCTCCGCACAATTTCGACTTAAAATGTATTAGTCTGTCCCTAACCATCATGGCAGACGGCACGCAAACGCAGGAAGTCGAGAACAGTTTCATTGCCAATTTTCTTTGAAATGACGGACAAGAGATCTGATTCCAGATGAGACCAAGCTGGTGGGATCCACGAGCCAGTTCCGACGACAAATGGATATGGCTTGTTCTCACGTCTTTTGTTCATAAACTTCTATTTTTATTTGGATAATGGAATCTATTTGATAAGGAAACATCTTCCCAATACAAAATCAAGATATATAAAATATCTCATACGTGATTATATGTACTATTGATGAAAATTAAACCCGATACATGGACATGAAATGAAGCGACTGGGTTCGTATATAAGGTTTTTAATTGAAGATCAACACATAATGTTTCAACTTAAATTTTTTATTGATTTATTTGAACGTAATTTAAATGATATTTGAATCAATTGATTTACATCGTTAAATTATAAAATACAAATATGGTTACTTGTATTATACTATGTGTGAATTGATCTTGAAAAAAGATTTACAGGATAGGAAGGAATAGTTGTAGCTTGATAGATCCTCTGGTAGCAGCAGGATCTACGGATAAAATCAGGTCGATCTCAAAACTATCATTAGGATCCAGAAGTGGTAGTATTAGTATGTGGTTGGTAATTAGTATTTACATTAGGAGATGCACCTCGTGGAGTACATGGGAACAGGGGAATCCATGGCGGCTGATTGAACGTAGACCCTAGGATGATCGCTTTCTAATCCGTAATCCATCATCGGCCGGTACTCCAAATCCTCGTCGTGATCGCACACGAAATCTGGAACCTCAATCTCGTTTCGTCTGATATGTTCCCACAGATAATCAAGTCTGCTGATGTACTTGAGCTTGCCATATAGCCTGCAAATTAATCAAAAATCAGAACTTTTATCATCCATCTTTAAGGGAAAGAGAGAACTAAATAGGGATGTCATTACCCGCTAGCGGTGAAGAGGAGGCGACCGAAGGTGGCGAGGAAGAGCCTGGCCTGAAGGCCGGGGTGAACGAAGTAAACGGCGTGGAGATTGGCCTTGACGTCGGAGGGAATGGCGTCGTAGATTGATCGTAGAGTTGAGATACCGGGGAAGTTGTCGGTTCTTTGAACACCGGTGTGGAAGTAGACTACCGAAAACGGTTTCTTTCGGAGTCGGGTAAAGATTTTGTCGTGCAAGTAAGCGTTGAGAGCATCCACACTCAAGAAACGGGCTGATTTGGTCGATCGTTAATCAAATTAATTACAAAACCAAAAAGAAAAAAAAAGTAGAGGAATCAACGTAAACGTTTTCGAGAAAAAACTTTATAAAATTACCGGGGAAGAACTTGCCGACGATGAGGAGGAGTTTACGTCCATGTTTGTCTTTGCCGTGGATCTTGAAGACTTTGAGTCTATCGATGAGTATGTTGTGGTCTTGGGATTGAGAGACGTCAGTATCCATTTTCCCGGTGAGAACAGATACTCGAAGTGGATAATAATAATAATAATAATACGGAAGAGGACAAGCGTATAATTGTCAATTAATTAACACGAGACGTGCGAGGGAGGAGTCCAGCGAAGTGGATATTCAAAAGCATATTCGAATTTGGACCAGAGAATGAGACGATCCGCCTCTTTCGGCTGGGCCCCTTCTTTTCCTTTGGGATCACCGAATAAGTGTGAACCTGTGATAAGAGGAGAACGTGTTTCGTGATCAATCTAAGTTTCAGTTGTTCAATACGGCTCTAGGATGAAAATGAAATTGCATGGCCTAAATTATTTATTATTGGACCTGACTACAATTGGTGCATTTATGCAGATAAAGAGGAAGAGGTAGACTTTTGGGATGTTTGCAAAGTATCCTATGACGATTGTCTCCCAATGCTGATATTTCCTGTTTACTCTTTTTTTCGTGTTTTAAAAATTATACTAGATATTAAATTTGCAAGAAAAGAGATTTAAATTTTAAAATATTTAACTGACATTAAACTATCGTAAAATTAATTAAAGATTGAATAAATTTTAAAAATTTAAAATATAATCGAAAGAGAATATCACTACTCATCAAGAAAAATTTAATTGAAAAAAGAGATTGGTAAATAAATATTAATTGTCTTATTTTAGCGTTTAAAAATTGATTATCTTACTAAAACAAACTGATTAGTTAATAAATTGATTAGTTTTTAACAATAAGAATTATTAAAATAAATTAAACAACAAAGATGAAAACCGAATTAAAAAATTAGTTGGTTTAAAGTTTTACATTTGAATTAATCAGACTAGTTCAATTTTTTAAGTATTTCTTTTTAATAGAATTGGATTACTTTGATTCAAAAAATTTGTGAAGTTAAATATGACATTTGGTCTATAAAAAGCTGGCTGAGGAAAGGGTGAAAATTTCAAAATTTTAACCAAAAAGATTCTAATATAGTTACTTAAATTTTAGAATTTCAAGTTTACTTACAAGTTTGTAAATATCTTAAACATTATCATAAATATGCCATTTATATGAAAGAGTATAATGTCGATTTATGGAAAAATATTGTAAAATTACCATTTTGTCCACAACACAAGAGAACTTTGGTGATATGCGATGGAAGACAAAAACTTGTCAAAAAGCTTTTAATATTATGTAAACTAAGTTGCCTAGTTGAAATGTTATGTATGTTCTCTGTTGGTTTGTATGTTAAGATATTTGGTGGCGGACTTTGTTGAGGTTTTTTTTTAGCTACCAAGGGAAATTCAAGTGGTGAGGGTATTGTCATTGGTAGAATTAAAAGAAAAGTTGAGAATATAGGAAGGAATAATAGAGGGAGGGCATCCATATAGGGTCTAAAATGTTGACATGTGAATGACAAAGTGTAACAAGTGAAAGAGTGTGAAGGTAAGTGATAATTATAGTTACATTGTGTTTTGGTAGGTGTTTTAATGTGTTTATAGGTGTTGATGATATGATTTTTGCATGTTTAAGCTTAGAATTATGTTAATGTGATTGTCTGTTTATGTTTTTAAATGTTACGTGGTTTAGGGCATAATGATAATCCTTAATTTTGTGCTCTTGAGATGTTTTGATGTGTTTGTTAGTGTATGAACTCAAATAAATAAAGATTAAAGGAAGTTGGAGCAAGTATGGACAAAAGGACAGGGTCACAGTCGCAACTGAAGATCTCTCCCCAAGTTCTCGATCGTGACACCCTTGTCACAGTCATGACAAAAGAGATTTTACAACAAGATTGCCTCTAGATTAAAATCATCACCTTTTTGAACGTTTCACGTCTAAAATCTACTGCAAAAGTTGGCTTCCTACATTTTTCCTCTATTCACATCTTTTTATGGTGATAATTATGGTTATTGGGACATACATGATCAATTACATAGCCATGTAGGTGAATGTATGTCTCCAAAAACATCTAAAATTGTGGCTTAACACATTCACAGAGACTTACATGGCCACATACATGACCATATATCTCCAATTTGCTTCAAATCTTCATTTTATATAATGATTTTATTTGAATTTGTCTCCTTTTGGTTCATGAAGGCAATTATGACCTATAAATATACTTGGAGAGAATTATCAAATATACAACAAAACTAAAAAATATCAAGTAAAATACATCAAATATGGGTGCATAATTATAGTCAAATATGCATTTATCAAACATCTCCACACTTAAGCTTTTGATTGTCCTCAAGCAAATATAATCTCAATTATTAACTTTAAACATGTCCATCCTTCCTTAACCTCAACCTGTCCATTCATACTTTAAATCATCAATTCCTATTGATCTAATTAACATACAATTAAAATTAAGTTATCCTTAAAATTAAGTTATCCTAAAACTAACTTCATAAGTCAATATTAATAATAATCACATCAATAATCTCATTAAAATCAAAATAATAAATCTTTACACCCTCACCAAGGTTTCATTCAATGCACTTAAGCATTTTGAGTGAAAAGTATCAAACTCTCGAATCAATACATGATAGAATTCTTACCATAGGCTTGCAATTATCATCATATCTCCATCACATATATATAAGCTAGAAACAAAAACCAAAAGGTATTTATAAGGTTGTAATGGGGCTTAGGTAAGGTATGGTTGGGATAACAAAAATGTGATAAATTTGAAGGAAATTTACAAAGGAAACATTACAAGAAACTTGTTACCAATATACACATCCTTTCATTATAAATCCATTGGTACTATACTTTTTTTTCTCCTTTCTATGCTCGTTTATATGATGAATGCTATATATATATATATATATACCACGGTTAAAGAAATATTGAACCTTTTAATACACACACACACACACACACACACACACACATATATATATATATTGAACCTTTTAATATTTCAAGTTTCAAACAATCAGGTAATGTAAATAACCTTCAAGGTTAAAAAAAATAAAAAGGTTTCAAAGAAAATAGGATAAAGGTTAATAATTAGATTATGATCAATGAAAAAGGTTAAGGCTCACCTTTATTATTCCTAAAGATAAATTATAGGCAAGGTAATTATCAAAGAAATAGGCATAAACAAATTTTGAATCTAAATGCCTTTATCATTTCAATTTTTCTAATTTAACAAAATATGATTTCAATATGTATAAGAAAAGCAAGTTCTAGAATCATCCAATTATGTATGATGACACACATGAAAGAATTAAAGAGCTTAAAATTTTCAAAAATTTTGCTCTTAGATTTAAAATCTCACGAAAATGATGGGTTTATATGTGTAAATATTATGCATTTGTCATTCAAATTGACTATTTCAAAGATTACTAATAATATGAATGAACCTTTTAAAATTTCAAGTTTGAAACAATCAGGTAATGTAAATAACCTTCAAGAAAATAGGATAAACGTTAATAATTAGATTATATGATCAATGAAAAAAGTTAAGGCTCAACTTGATTATTCCTAAAGATAAATTATAGGCAAGGTAATTATCAAAGAAATAGGCTTAAACAAATTTTGAATCTAAATGCCTTTATCATTTCAATGTTTCTAATTTAACAAAATATGATTTCAATATGTATAAGTTCTAGAATCATCCAATTATGCATGATGACACACATGAACGAATTAAAGAGCTTAAAATTTTCGAGAGTTTTGCTCTTTGGTTCAAAATCTCACGAAAAAGATGGGTTTATGTTTGTAAACATTATGCATTTGTCGTTCAAATTGACTATTTCAAAGATTACTAATAATATGACTTATAAAATTAATTTTATTCTAACTATCATCCTTTCGTATACTAATTCAAATCAATATTCAATAACAAAATAAAGTATTTATGGATAGATTCCAGCAAATTTAAAATATCAGTTAATAAAACTTAATAACAAAGATTATAATAAGATTAAGAAAATCATTAAAATCTTTAACCCCCTTTTACCAAAAAAAAATCTTTAACCCCCTTCCCACGTTTAAAATCATACATTGTCCTCAATGTACACATTAGAAGCACATATAATTAGTGAGAAAGTGGAGTTGGTACTTCCCTTAGTAATACAATTTTCTAATTTTGGGACTGTCCATCCAATATTAGACTAACATCCTTGCAAAATATAAAGAAAATGGAAAAACAATAAAAGAAAATAACAATAATGACAAAGAAAAAGAATAAAATTATAAAAATAGAGATAACATCAAATTCAATATAAAACCCATCCTAATTCGTGGGTTACCTCCTATACAACGCTTGTTTAACATCGTTAGATAGACGTACACTGCACATGATCATCACTTGGATTTATAATCAGTGGCTTGCTTTTACCCTTTTCTCCACAAAATAGTTTCATAGCCTGTAAACAAGCCACATGCTGCAAGATGATCAAAAGGACATGATGTATTAAATTAGTAATATATTAGTAAATCCAATCACAAGTATTAATGTGACAAACTGTTAATAAAATAAAGGATAAAAAAACTCCCTAAATCTTTGGTTGACACAAACAGTTTGTTATAGAGGAAGTGGGAACCCTCTATACCTAAAGAGGCTACTAATACTTCATCAGTAGTTTCCTTATTTGATTCCTCCGTCAGTTCTTCCTCAACCACCTATATCCACTCTTGTTCTTCTTCTTCTTGGACAAAGTTTTCTAGGTCTTCTTCTTTTTCAACTATCCTCCACTTCCTTTTCTTAGACAAATCCTTCCTCTTCTTCTTCTTCCTCTACTACTGTTGTCATCTCTTTTTGACATGCCACTTCATTTATGAAGCCAACCTTTGCCTCTTCTTCACTTTGCTGCGTTAATAAGCCCAAATAATATTTTGTGTTATGCTCAAGATATTTAGGTGTAGAAAATCTTTCTTTGAATTTGTGTCAGTTAGTTTTACTTTCAGTAAGGAGTTCTATTATTTTATCTGTAATACTTTTTTGCTTCTTCTTTTTCTTCATTTGTAAGCTCTTTTTCACTCCTGTGGATGCTTGTCATTACACAGTCATTAGAATATGTTTTAATAGTACTAGGCAAACTCCCCTCTAGTTCGTCAGATAATATCTTTGCCAACTAATTAACTCAATTCACTATATTATGAATACGAGCCTCTGTTCTTTGATGCCTCATATTTGATTCCTAAATAATTTTGGTCATCCTATCTTCCATAATAGCAATTACCTCCTCGCCTTTTTGAAATGTATCATATTCAGGTGAAGAAAATCTCTCCTTAAATAAACGTCAACTTGTTACATGCTTGGAAAGGTCTTCTAGTAGTTTATCTGTAATACTTTCATATTACTACTCTTTTTCATTTGGAGCATATTCATTCTATCCGTATGTATAATATTTGTTCCACTTCGAATTATACACATTCTCATACGATACACCTTGAGGTTGGTTGTACATGTTTGGTTGCTCCCACATATAGGTTGGTGTTTGAAATTCATGATTGTAATAATTACTCACACAAATATCGCAACATGACATGGACATCGATTGAGCTTCCAAAAACATGTGATGAAATGTCTCTTTCCAATATGGTGATGTTATATATTGCGATGATTTATCATATATCCCATAAGAATAGTGACTGCTCCATCCTTCCATTGTAAGTTGTGGCTATAGTGATGAATCGTAAATCCCAATAATATGTCACAAATTCAAAGTCAAAGTAGAGAAGTTCAAAAGATAATTGAATCAATAAGCCAAAAATATAGTAAGTTATAATGAAAATAAAATAAAATAAAATAAATACAAAAGTAATGGTTAGATCAACAGAATCTAAGCTTTCCTAATATTACAGTCCTTGGTAATGGCACTAAGAACTTGATTGATATTTCTCTTTATGTCAATATTAAATTAACCACTAGTGCACAAAGCAGCTATAACTAACACAGGCAAGTACGGTTCAATCCTACAAATATAGTAAGTATTAGTAATTGCCCTTCTCTTATTATCAAGCCTATGAATCAGATGCCTGATTTTTAATTAAAAATAAAACTTAAACAAATAAACTAAAACTAGAAACAATAATCACTTAGAAAAATCAATATCAAAGATTAAGGTCTAGGTGATGAATCCCCCTCAAAATTATTTAGGAGGCGTTTGGTTTGAGGGTTTGGGAATGAAGGAATGGAATAATTGCAAAAAGTAGTGTTTGCTTTGGGATTTTCAATTCCAAGGGAATGGATTCATTCCATTAAATTTGGGAATCCACTAAACCCTCCAAAGGGGGTGAGTATCAAGTTTTCATTCCCATCTAGTGGTTATTATTTATACCCCTCCCTCACATGAGCAATTTTTATTCTTAATTAT
>JAOSBP010000204.1:18590327-18601539 GCA_027563825.1 Erythroxylum mucronatum
AGCAATTAATCAATTAAAACCTCAAAAATAAATTGAAAACATGCTTATTCAATAAGAAAAGAATTCGGGGGCCAACAGAATAGTCTCTCTACCATTAAAGATTATAAAGGCAGGTGCAAGTAGATGGAACTCCACCATCCTTGGATTTTTTTAGATAGAAGGGTTACATTCCCTGTTATGAAGTAGTTGGCTTTACATAATTGGAAACAACATGGATTGCTGGATGCATTTATTAATAATGAGGATGTTTTCCTCTTTAAATTTGCTACACTTGAAGATGCTAAGAAGATTATTTAAGTTAGTCCATGGCATGCCCTTAACAAGCCTTTACTTCTCCAGCTATGGAGGCTAGGACTAAAGCTAAAAGAGCTAAAAAAGAGAGAATATCCCCATATGGATATGTATATATGAAGTCCCTTTGGAGTATTGGACAATAAGTGGACTTAGCCACCTAGCAAGTTATATTGGTAAGCCTATATCGATGAACCAAGCTACTGCTGAGATACAAGGGTGAATTTTGCAAGAATGTGTTTTTTAGTCACTTCAATGTCTGAGTTACCTGAACCTATACCTTTAATTAGACTCAGTGAGGATCTCCAACCTATTGAAGACTGGTTGAGAGTCTCCTATGTTTAGAAACCTCAACTTGCTGTCAAGAAAGTTTGGAGGCTCGTAAGTAGAGTCTTTCTTATAAGTCATTATTAAGAGTTAATGGGAAATGTGCAGCATATGGAACAAAGCAATTCTGATCCAATGCAAAACAATAATATCCTTACGGAGATTAATAGCAGCAGTAGCAATGAAGGGAACAAATTCCATAATGATATTACTAATGCAGAATGTGTAATAAGAGAGTTTGATCCTTCAGTTTAAAATTGTGTTGTAAAAACATCTATACTATTAGTCCCCGAGGAAAGATCACCAACAAGTATTCATCCTATAGAGGGAGTCAACACCAGGAGCATGGAAGGGAATACATCCAATAATGAAATTTCCATCATAGGAAGTTTAATGGGAGAGATTGGTCTTTTAGATTCAAATGTGATGTCAAAGCAACTATGATGCCAGATGAGGATAGATCACATACAAGTCCTCAGATAATATCTAATCAGCCTATTCCTTGGATTCCAATAACTACTGTTGATCAACCAGGGAATGCAAAGTTTTGAAATAATCACTCAAAGGAGATCCAATGGAAAGAAGAAGACTCCAAGCATGGAGCCTGCACAATGAAAATCCTCTCTTGTAAATGTGGGAAAATTAGTTCCTAACTTCTAGGGATTTGAATATGGGAAAATCGGATCTTAATCTCTAGGGATTTTATTATGCTATTGTATAGGGATTTTATTTTTGTATAGGATTTTATTTCCTTCTGCATATACTAGGATCACCTTGTATAAATAAAGATGTAGTAGTCTTACAAATTACTTCAATAAAACAAGAATTATTGAGTTCCTTTTTCCACAGTAAAGTAGGGGGAGCCAATACTCCTACTAGAATTAAAAAGGGAAATGATAGCATACTAAAGTATTTTCCAACTCTTTGAAGAGAGTTCACTAACCACAATGCTCATCCTAGTGACAGATTAGTAATCTTCTACAACTTTACCACAGTTTCTGCTTGTACTACATTTATCTTTGAATAATTGATCAATCTGGAGATATCAGATAAGTATTCTCATCAATCTTTCTGTGTTTCCTTTATGTATGCATTCAACAGTTCTTATTAGAGAGCTTTTATCTAGAATTAGATCAAGGATCTAGCATCCACCATTACCACTCCCTAGATAATCACGAGAGATTTTAATTCCATTATTAAGTTGGAAGAAGCTGAAGGTCATAATTCTATGGAAATTCCTTACAGAAAGTTTCGGAAGTGTGTTGAAGAAGCTCAGCTTGTTAACATTCCAACTAGAGGTAATTATCTAACTTGGAGTAATAAACAACCTGGGGTTAATTTTATCCAAAAAAAAAAAATTGATCGTAGCCTTACAAATATACAGTGGATGGTGGAGTTTCCCAATTTCTTTTCTACCTATCCTAGTAGTAGTTTATCTTATCACTCACTTGTCATTACTTAAACTTGTGCTTTTAATCCCAAAAAGCTTTTTAGATTCAACCATTTTCTGATTAAGTTAGTATCTTTTGAAGATGCTATATAGAGGGCACTAAGAGCAAGGTTTATTGGAACAAAGCAATACATTCTATTAGGAAATTAAGGCTCATTAAGTTGGAAATGAAGATATTATTCAAAAACAACATTGGCAATACACACCATTTGTTGAATATATCTAAGTACAGTTTAGATAACTTTTAACAATAAGTTTATAACATCCTGGATCTACCCAATTGTTGGAAATGGAGAAAGTGTCTTTCTATAATTACTCCTAAGCTCTATGATTTGATTACTCTCTTATAAAATAGAGATCAAGACTTTAGTGGATAAAAAATAGGGATAGAAAAACTACTGTCTTTCACAGATCTATCATTGCTAGGAAGGTTGTTAATAAAATTGCCTTACTTGAGCTTGATGATGTTCAAATGAATTCCTAAGATGAGTTGCTAGAAGGGGGTTTTAACTACTTTGACTTAATGAACAAACCATTTGGTGCTCACTAATCTATTCCTCTTCTTTAGTAATGTTTACAAAGTGGTTTATCTTCTTAAGAGGCTGATCTTCTTATCCAACCTGTTACTATTAAGGAGATTAAAGAATCACTAAAATCCCTACACCCTAACAAAGCCCTTATTCTTAATGGATTCAATGTGAATTTATTTGTAAAGACATAGCCACTCACAAGAAACATGGTGACTGAAGCAACCCTGGAATTTTCAACAATGGTTCCATTTTGATTGTTTATAATAAAGCATTTATCACTTATTCCCAAGTGTGGGGAACCCAAACACTTCTTTGAATTTTGATTCATTTCATACTACAAATCTATTTATAAGTTGATCTCTAAGATATTAGTTCACAGGCTCATAAAGGTACTTCCTAATCATATTGGAGACTTACAAGGTACCTATATTCTAGGTAGATCAATTGGGGATAATGTATCAATTCTACAAGAACTGATCAGATCATATTCCAAGGGAAAAGGAAGAGCCAATTGTTGCATTAAAATTGACCTCAAAAAGGCATATAATAGTGAGTATTGGGAGTTTATAAAAAACATTCTAACTGCTATGAATTTTCCATATTTATTTATACAGTGGATTTCTAATTCATTTCTTCACCTTGGTTCAGTTTCCTAATCAATGGTCAGCTGTCAAACACCTTTAGAAGTTCCAAAGGGATTAGACAAGGTGATCCTATATCACCTTATCTATTTGGATTTGTAATACCCTTAGTATCTAGAAAGTGGTAAAAGGTACCAATGGATTTAAATTTCAGTCCAAATGTAGAAGGTTTAAACTAACTCATTTTTTTTCTAATGGTCTCATTTTTCTATCTAAAGATAATCCTACTTCTGTGTCAATAGGGGAAATTTTAATTTTAGTCAATTTAGTCTTCTATTTTTTTAAAAAATTAAAATTTTGATCAATATTTAACTAGTATTTTAATTATTGGTCAATACCAATCGATACCAAAGTTCGTACGAGACTTTTTTTGTTTAGTACTGATTTTTTGCTGACATAGTATTCAAAATAATGTGGAAGACTTGTAATAAGCTTTAACGAAGCACAATTGGAATGCATTCATGAATATGGGCAATCACTTTTAAGAATAAGAGATAATTAGAGACGATTCTCGATGATGGGTGAAAGTATGTGATGAGTATGCGTTAGTTGAAACTCCTAACGATGTGTGAGAACCACACATGGATGAATGACTGGAAAAAAAAACCAACACTAAATTGAGTGTGAGCAGAGGCATTTAACTGGATATAAGATCCTTCTTGAAAATCCGAAAGGATGTAGTATTGCAAAAATATGGTTCTGCTGCAGTTGCTTTGAACTGTATCTGTGGTTGCTTGATAAAGCAACTGTATCAGCAATTTATTAATTTTCTAACACAAAAGAAAATAGAAAAATTAAATGTGAAATAAACAAATCAACACCCGAGATTTAGTAACGCAGTTCAGCATACTTTGCCTATGTCTGCGGGTCACTTTCACCAAAGAACAACAATAGTTTTCCTCAAGGCATTACAGAGTCGACTCACCCTACCCTTGACACTATCCCTCATCCTCACAACCCGTGAAAGTAAATCACACCTAATAATATGGCCACTTCATGCTAACCTCAATAGAGGATTTTCTCAACAATGTTCGATAATAAAAAGAAGAAAATAAACAACTCAAGTGATTAAAACATTAAAGGACATAAGTAAAGACACTTGAGATAAGAACAACAACTCCCCTAAAAATTCAGCTTCTTCAACGAAAGATCATAAAGTTGTCCATTAAGAAATCTGTTGTGAGCCTTCGATAATATCACTAAGATATCCCATGCACAACAGTCATGCAAACTCAACGAAACAATAAACATTTCATCACTGAAACATTAAACCAATGGAGTTGTAAAACATATGAAAACTACTAGAGATTTTCTCCACAAAACAACAACGAAGACAACCCAAAAAATCGTGCAACCTAGGGGAAAACGTAGCTCACAAGTCTGGATAGAATACCCATAAAATCATCTGCAAAAGATAACCTAGATCTCCCAAAATTACAGCTACCAAGTCACCATATACTAGTTGTTTTTCCACACGACAACAACACACAATAAGCTTAGAAAATAATGTAAAACCTAGTAGAACCATAGCTGTAAAATAGTCAACAGAATCTCCAAAAATCCAACTACCTTAGATAGCCATTGTCACCAAAATAGGTTCTCAAGAAGAGTCCAAAAATCACTAAAAATATACATCTTATCTTAGTCAAGATATGGTGATTTAATTCTAATTAAATCCTATTATGATTAGCATTTTTTAATCCTAAATAAATCTCATCTTCAAAGAGTCCCACATAAGGTAGAATATTCATCATAATAATACTCCTCAAATAATTAAAGATGTCTAATTACAAATAATGCCCAAAATGTCATAACACATAGCTTAATAATCTCCCCCTTTTTGGCATTATTTGTCACATATCGAAACTCCCTTTTAAGAAGATAATTGAACTCATATCATCAAGTACACATAACATATAGAAACTCCCTCTTAATCGAACACTAAGTTCCAAGTAACTTTCAAATGACATCAAGTTCAAATAACATAAGTTTGCCAAGTTCACATAAGTAATTTTTAATAATCCCAAATAAACAAAATAGCCATCAATCATCCAAGTTCTCCAAGTAAACAAAACAACGACATCCAAGAATCATCCATTCTCCCCCTTAGGATAAAAAGATGCCAAAAAGTAAGAATAAGAATCACAAAGATAACTTAAAATCTCCCCCTGAATTGAATAGTCACTAACAAAGTACAAATATCATATGAAAATAAACAATCTTATATCTCCCCTTAGGAAAAAAAATGTCAAAACAAAGAATGCCTTCAATGTCATCAATCTTAGCGAATAAAGAGTCATAACAATTAGCAGTAGGTGTAGTGGAAAAATTATAAGTACGCTAAGATGACAATTTACCACCAGTCAAAACACTAACCAATATATCATTACTTACATCAAAGTCATTTGCATATGACTAATTAAATTTATAAATCCCCAAAATGCATTCAACGAATCAGAATCAAACTTAATCAATCTCTGCTTCATATAAACCATGTGAAAGTGTAAAGTTGAATCATCTGATACTCCCTTGTCCACATCACAATAAAATTCTCAAACCAACTCAGTATCAAAATGTTGTTGCAATAAAGAAGCATGCAACAAATTCTTCTAAGTCAATAAAGCATCCAAATCATATTGTTTTTATTTAGATAAATTTATAAAATGATCATAAGCAAACCCGATTGAAGCAAGAGTATCCCATCATTGTTGCTTGCCAAAGAGATGAAGTGGTTGACGATGATTAGAACAAAAAGTGTTATTAAGGTATTATCTCTAAGGAGAGAATCACCTCAACTGAGAATACACTTTTCTAGATTCTTTTAAAGAAGCTTCACAATCAATTATCAAGGTTTATATACTTTAAAGCCAAATAATCTTGAAACATATCTCTATGTTTATTTCTGCAGCTTGAGATGACCATTCATCATTAAGAATAGGAGAGAGATCATTACATCAAATTACACTCCATTAATGTTGCTTTGATATTTTGATTAAGGGTAGTATTTATGATCACATCTTGGGCAGTAAACGTTAACAATGCTTGAATGTGGGATATCTGACTAACTTATGGGAAGACATGACTGTCCACAATAGTAAACCCTCGGGCATCTCCCAAAGTCATATTTATTGTACTTTTCAAGCATAGTTTCCATTCCTTTGCTAGTCAATACGTATCGGGCATGAATCAGACTATAAAACATCTCAGCAACTGATTCAACTAATTCATTATGTTCCTCATTAGAAACACTCATAGAATAACTAGCTAACAACCGATGTTTTCCTTTCTTAATTTCATTGAAAAACCATAAGTGTATGACTAAATCAAAATTGAATATCTCAGGTCTCTATAACATAAAATAGCAAGTGCTCCTTTCTTACTAAGGTTTCCTAAAGCAACCTATAAATTGTAAAAAAAAAAGAGAACAATATATGACTACAAGGGCTATGCAAGAAGAACAAAGGATCTTTTCCACTTCTAAATGACAAAACTTGGTCCACTTAATAGCAACGAAAAGTACCAATAACCACTCAATAACATGATCAGCAACACAATTTTCATCTAATTTATATGGTCATTCAAGTTTTTCAACTTCATCCCACTAGTCTCAAAGAAATTTTTAGAGAAAGCATATTGCCCAAACTCATACAAACCATGATATAGAGAAAAGCCAAGATAAAACTTGAAAAACCCAAATCATAAAAAACCTAAATCTTCCTATAGGTCTCCAACCAAACATTAACATTTTCTTGACATACTTTGTAAATCAAAATCCAAAAGTAGAATTCTTAAATCATCAAACAGAGCCTTATTTTCACATCAAATATGTTATTCAATAAGTAAAGAAAAGTCAAACACACATCAATTAGTTGAACCTTAGAAAACCCATAAAAACTCAAAAAGCCTAGATGTTAACTCCTTCGAACCTCCCTTTTTTTGTTTTTTTAATAAACAAGATCAATATACTTCGAAAGTTCTTGTGCCCCTTGAAGAAATTCAAACTTGAACTTATTCCTCATCAATTTAACTTTATCATCAGATGTCTTGTTGGTTTCTTCCTCTAAAGCAACCAACTGGTGCTCTGTCTTGACAGTTTGTTTTTCAGTAGCAATTAATTGTGGATTTGGACAGTTTCTAGTATTAACTCCCTTACGTGTCTATTCTGATGTGTGAGACTGGAATATGTAGCAATTATCAATCTTCTGCCACTTACTAAGCACTCTCCTTATTCATTCAACTCGTTGCAACCATCATTAGTAAATTTAACCAACAATCAATCATCATAAATTTGACTAACGCTTACCAAGTTAGATTTTAACCTATCAACGTGAAGCACATTCTTGAAGTGTGGCAGTCCATCCATGCATAGACCTCTTCCAATAATTGTGGACTTCTTTCCATCTCCAAAACTAACGTGGCCATCCATATAACTTTGATGATAATCCATTAAGTGGCTTCTTTCACCTGTCATATGACGTAAACACCCATTATCAAAATACCATCTATTGTGCAAAGTGTCATGCATTGATTTAAGAGCCATAAGTGCTTGCGATTGGTTCTTTCTAACCCAAATCTCCTTTGGTAGCTTCTTCTCTTGAAAGTTCATCCAAAAACTTTTGAATTTTCTGTTTTGAGCATTATGGAATAACATTTGCTGCAAGTTATAACAATTTGGCCTTATGTGACCCTTTACACCATAAAAGTGACATGTAGGCACAAACTTTATGCTTCTTTTTGGTATTTCTCCTTGCTTGCTTAATCTTGCTTCTTTGACAAATCTAACTTCACCATTTTGCTCATTATTCAACTTGGAATATTCACCTTTATAACCGACACCTTGAATGCCCCTTTGTTTTTACCAATTTCTAGTAATTGATCTAGCTTCTTGGTACAACCATTCAACATTCATATTTCTTTTTCGATATTGATCAGCTTTAGCTTTGTTTCTTTAGGTTCATCTGTTGTTGACAACAACTTCATCTCTAGATCATGAATGACGTCCTTTATGGCTTCATTTTCCCTCTTTAGCTTCTCATTTAGGTTACAGGTTTTCATCAGAGTTGTCTCCTGAATCATTCACGGATTTAGTAAATTCAGCTTGTAAAGCTAACGTTTTGTTCTTCTCAGGCTTATCTCTTAACAAGTTCATCTCAAAGTTTGTGAGAATCTCAATTACCTTATCTAAAGATAACTCATTAATGTCATGGGCTTCTTCAATGGTTGCAATTTTCGGTATGAATCTAGCAGGTAATGATCTCAATGTTTTCTTGACAAGTTTCATATTTGAATACTTCTTCCCAAACTGGTGTGCTTGATTGACAATATGACACAACCACTTATGAAAGTCTCCAATAGTTTCACTTTCCTCCATCTTAAGCTCTTCAAATCTAGTAGTTAACAATTAAAGTTTTGAAGCTATCATCAATTTTTGATCCCTCATATATTGTTTGTAGTGTATCCCATGCTTCTTTTGCTAATTCACATGCTGAAATCATGGCAAAGTGACCTTCATCAACTGCACCGAAGATGGCATTCATAGCTTGAGAATTTCCAAGCACTCCTTCTTCTTCTGTCCACTCAGATGAATCTTTAAACACTGGTTCTCCCTTTTCATTGATCATTACTGGATGTGTCCAGCCATTTAAAACTGAATTCCATGTTTTTGTTCCTTGTGCCTAAATGAATACTCTCATCTGTGATTTTCACGCAGGATAATTGGAACCATCTAGCGACAGAGGCCTAGTGATTAATGCCCTTTCTCTTGTAGCCATAATTGTGAAACACGAATCTACACTAACTTGATGTACCAAGTTCTGAGTTGATGACATGCTTTGATACCAATTGAAAATCCAAAAGGATGTAGTTTCGCAAAAACTTGGTTCTACTGTAGTTGCTTTGAACTATATCTGTGGTTACTTGATATAAAGTAATTGTAATTAATTTTCTAGCACAAACGAGATTTAGAAAAATTAAAGGCAAAATAAACAAATCAATACCCAAGATTTAGTAATATAGTTCGACACACCTTATCCACGTCTGCGAGTCCCTCACCCAGTTTAATCATTTTCACCAAAGAACAACACTAGCTTTACTCAAGGCATTACAGAGCCGACTCATCCTACCTATGACACTATCTCTCGTTCTCACAACTCTGAAAGTAAATCACACTCAATAACAAAACCACATCATGCTAACCTCAATAGAGGATTTTCTCAACAATGTTCGATAATGAAAAGAAGGAAAAAATAATTCAAGTGAATGAAATAATAAATGACACAAACAAAAACACTTGAGATAAGAACAACTTCCCTAAAAATTCAGCTTCTTCAAGAAAAGATCGGAAAGTTGTCCATCAAGAAATCTGCTATAAACCTTCAATAATGTCACTGAGATATCCCATGCGCAGCAGCCACAAAAACTCAACGAAACAATAAATGTTTCATCACCAAATCGTTAAACTAATAGAGTTGCAAAACATATGAAAACTATTGGAGATTTTCGCCATAAAACAACAACGAAGACAACCAAGAAAATCATGCAACCTAGGGGAAAATGCAGCTTGTAGATTTGGATGGAATACTTATAAAATCAACTGCAAAAGATAACCTCAGATCTCCCAAAATTACAGCTACCAATTCACCATATACTAGTTGTTTTTCCACACAACAACAACACACAATAAGCCAAGAAAATCATATAAAACCCAACAAAACCACTACTATAAAATAGTCAGTAGAATCTGAAAACATCCAGCAAACTTAGACAGCCATTGCTCCTAAAATAGGCTATTAAGAAGAGTCTAAAAATCACCAAAAACCTATATCTTATCTTAGTCAAGATATGTTGATTTCATTCCAATTAAATCCTATCATGGCTAGGATTTTTATTCCCAAATAAAACTCATCTTCAAAGAGTCCCACATAAGGTAGAATATTCATCATAACAATATTCCTCAACTAATCAAAGATGTCCAATTGCAAATAATGCCCAAAATGTCGTAACAAATAGCTTAACACTTCTGATAGGCAAAATTGGATTTTTTAAAAAATGAGTCACAATATTAATGAACTTAGTTATGGGATAATGAGGTCGCATTGTATACATGCTTAATTAATCATGTGAGAGGTTACTCACGATGGCTTAAGAAAGGCTCGTAAAAACACTAAATATTCTTAAGAGGTCATGACATGATAAGAGGATAGAGGAAGTGAGCATGAAAAGTGGAATACATTTTAATAATATGAAAAATGAGGTTGATAATGTGGTGAAAATAAAAACTCCCTATAAGACTATGTTTTTCATGAACTTAGTGAAAATGTAGATAAAAAGTCATATTTTTCCATTAACTTAATTGACTTAGTGAAATAAGTGGTTTTTAACTTTACTTTAGAAGTTTTTTTTATAAACTTATATAAAGACAATTTATATATCTCATTTTAGGGAATGTAAACACAACGTACTTAATTGCAAATTTATTCACAAAGAACTAACTTTACGAGTAACTTTGTGAACAAGTTCTTTGTAAAGGTTTTCTATACGAAATTTGTACAAGTCTTTGCTTTGTTATTGTAAATAGTGCAACAAAAGTTAGATATTTTGCTGTTTTCTCATGCCCCTTTTCATTATTGAATTGAATTTTTTATGAGAAAATTGAATTGAATATAATTGTATTCTAGTTTGCTAAGAACACCTAATGAACAAGATGTACTTATCTTCTATGCAATCGTTTATGATCACATGAAAAAGACAGAATTAAGTATTGACAAGAACGAGAATTGATTATCTCGTATCTTTTGTTAGGAATTTAGAACTCCCAATCTACACCCAAGGATATTTAATAGACAAAAATATCAGAAAATAATAACACAAGAGAATTAACGTGGAAACTCCCAAACTGGAGAAAAACCACGGGCAACAAGAAGAAAATACACTATGTGAAAAAGTCTTACAATCACACAATTTTTCCTCTCACC
>JAOSBP010000204.1:18606434-18618120 GCA_027563825.1 Erythroxylum mucronatum
ACAATTTTGAAGTTGAAAGGAATAACCTCTATGGTAATTCCAAAAGAAAATAATAATTAGAAAAATATGAGAAGGCTTCATCTAATCTTGCTAAGGATGAATGAGCTATAGTAATAGATGAAGAATGAACTTTAATAGTTTGATTTAAGTATAAGACTTGGATAATCTTCCAAAATGACATTGATATTAAGTAAAAGACGAATGACATTTTTGAAAGATACAAAGCATGTATAGTGGCAAAATGATGCACGCAATTGAAGAGATCGATTAAGAGAAGATATTATCATTTGTTGTGAGTTTTACATTAGTTTAATTGATTCTAGCCTTAATAATAAGAATGGATCTTGACTTATATAAAATGGATGTAAAGATGATAAATGATAAATTAAATGTAAAGATGATAAATGATTAATTAACTATATTTATATACCATATTCAGTTTGTTTTGCTTGTTATTTAATATTTTAATAGTATTTTTGGTATTTATTATACTTTAGGTGTATTTTTGGGTGCTAATCGCCTTCATAGACCAAAAGGAGAAGAAATAAGGAGAAATTAAGACATAAAATGAAAGAATTGAAGTAACTTTGGAGATACATAACCATTTATAGGGACCATATAGTCATGTATGTTGCCCATATAAGCCTCTGTGACACTGTTAAGCTGTAATTTAAAGGATATTTTGAGATACACGGTCACCTACATAGTCATATAAGTGGTCGTGTGCATTCCCAAAAACTTATTTTTTGCTATAAAAGGAAATTATGACGGTTAGAGATAAAGAGAAATGACTATAGTCGGGTTAGACAGCAGAAAAGCAAAACAGTAGTTTTGAATGAAGAAGGAAGGAAACACTAAGATTACCTCACGGGACCAATAGTCTTTTATTTAATACAATTTTATTGATTGATTTATTGTGATTCAATTATATGTTTATATTCTTGAACTAATATGTCTGAAATATTGGTATAATGTTTGATTTCATATGATTGAGATTGAGAAATCCTTTCATGTAAATAGATCTACCATAATTGGAAGGAGTTGTATGCAAACCTAGAGATAGGTCGACATAAATCCTCTAGATTAGGTTCAAGTCTAATAGTAAAATTCATTAATTAAGAATGCAACCTTAGTTCTAACTAGAAAGAGATTTTAGTTATTCAACCGAGGGTTAGTTGCTAAGAGTCTTGAGAAAGATATGAACATAAAAAAGAAATTTTTATAGTCCAATAATCAATAATTTAATTGCATGATAAAATATTAATATTTAAGATATCTTAGGGGATTCATCACCTAGGTACTACTTTTTTAATATTGTTTAATCGTAGTGCTTTCTTTATATTAGTTCATTATTATGATAACTTTAGGTTAGTTAATTTAATTTAATTTTCAATTAAATTCACAACCTAATGCGGCAGTTAGATAATAGAAAAAGAGTTAATACTAGTACTTATAATCCTTGCGGGATCTATTCGTATTTACTAGTGCTAGTTATCGCTACACCGCGCACTTGCGATTAAAACTTATAATTTTGTAAGCGAATAAAACAACCAATCAAGTTTTTAGAACAATTACTAGGGACTATAATATTAGGAAATCCTAGCTTTTATTAATCTAACCATTACTTGTGTTCTTATTTTATTTTATATTTTATTTATTTACTTATTCATTTACGTGTCTATTTATTTATCTTTTAAACTTCCCTATTTTGATTTTGTGTTTGTGGCTTATGTTAGAATTTAAGATTCAGATAGAAAGGATAGTATTATGATGATAATTATAATATTCATTTTAGAAGGCAACATCACAAACTTGGATAAAAGGCATAGTGACATGTATTCGAAAGTTCAACCGATATCCATATTGTGTTGTGACATTTGTGGGGTAACCATTACAATAATCAATTTCAGGCACCAAACTATATTTGGGAGACCTAAAGATCCTCTAAGGGTTGACATATAGACTGATGGAGACATTGGTTGACACAGAGACAATTTGGATGCTATATTAGTGTTTTTCTTTTCTTTATGTTATCATTTGTTATTTTATTTTATTTTCTCTATTAATGACGCAATTTTTTATTTTATGCCATTTTATTTTCATGTTCTTTATTTGTTATGTTCCTTGATCTTTTTATCACTTGTCGGGATGGTTGTACATAGTATTAGATGAATGCTTCACCATATTTACAACTTTGTAAATCTTATTATTCAATGAAGTACCAATTCCTACCTTTCTCACTTTTTGTGCTTTTGTTGATATTTTATTTATCTATGCTTTTATTGTGAACATTGAGGACAATGTACAATTTTAAGTGTAGGGAAGAGGTTTCAAATTTCTTAAGCTTATTGTACTTTTTTATTAATTCTTATTAACAAACATCTCGATTTAGTTAAATTTGTCCAAACTACCTTGATTATTAGTGCTTATTGAATTGAATTAGTATGTAAAAGGATGAAAGTTAGAATAAACTTGCCTTTATAAGTTATTTTTTAGTAATCATTGAGATATTGAATTTGAATGAAAAATGCATATTATTTACACATATAAAGAGTTTTTGTGAGCTTTTGAGTCTAATAGCAAATACATCGCTATTTTAAGCTCTTCTATTCTTAAATTTATGTTATCATACATACTTAGATGATTCTAGAACTTGCTCTTATTATCCATATTGAGATAACATTTGTTAAATTTGAAGCAATGAAATGATAAAAACATTTATTTTTAACCCTTTTTTTTAACCTATTATTTTATTATTAACCAACTATATTTTATCCCTTAGGAGTAACCATTTTTAAGACTTGCCTTTTTATTGATTAAAACCATATTAATAACCTTATCATATTTTTCTTGAAAGCCTTTTCATTATTTTAAAACCTTAAAAGGTTTACATTTATTTAATTGCCTAAAACTTAGATTATATTTAATAAGTAAAAAAGATCCAATATTTGTTTGATTATTGGTATATGGTGAATGCTCAAAATAATAATAATAATAATAATAATAATAATAATAATAATAATAATAATAATGTTTCGAGCATAAAAAAAGTAGTGTTAAACTTATTATACCAATTAAATTACAGTGTGAAGGACCTATGTTGTGAAGAACTAAGTATTATGTAATTTTGTTTACATAAATTTCCTTCAATGTTATTACCTTTTTTATTATCCTTATAATACCTTTGCCTAAGCCTCAATAAAACCTTGTAACAAAACCTTTTGATCTTTTTTCTAGTTTACTTATAAGTGGTGGAGATATGATTTTATTGAAAATTTATGGTTAAGAATCTTGTTGCGTATTGATTTGAGAGTTCCTACTATTTTAACCTTAAACATTTTGAGTGCATAGAGTGAATCCTTGGTGAGGGTTTGAAAATTTGCACTTTTGATTATCTATGTGATTGTTATTGATATTAACTATGGAAGGTTGGTTTTAGGATGACCTGAATTTAATTGTATGTTAATTTGATTGATATAACATGATGATTTAGGGTGTGGATGGATAGGTTAAGGTTAATAAGGGATGAATGTGTGTAAGTTTGATGATTTAGACTATGATTTGCTTGGGGACAAGCAAAAGCTTAAGTGTAGGGATGTTTGTAAACAATTAATTGGCTATATTTATATACCCATATTTAGTTTGTTTTGTTTTTTTTCGTATTTTTGGTACTTATTTTACTTCAAGTGTGTTTTTAGGTGCTAATTGCCTTTATAGACCACAAGGAGAAGAATTCAAATGAAATCAAGGCATAAAACAGAAGAATTGAAGCAAATTTGGAGATACAAAACCATGTTTGGGGACCCTATAAGTTACTGTAAAAGCTTGAAGCTTTAAAGATGTTATTTATGCCGGTGTGGAGATACATGCCGATGTATGTTACGTATATAAGCTTCTTTGACCATGTAAAGTCACTATTTAGAGGGTATTTTGAGATACACGGTCACCTATGTGGGCATGTAAGTGACCATATATATTTTAAAAATCCTAGTTTTTTCTATAGAAGGAAATTATGAAGGCTAGAGTCAAAAAGAAGCAACTAGAGTAAGGTTAGATACTAGAAAAACATAGAATAAGCAGTTCTAAATGAAGGATGAAGGAAAATATGAAGATTAGGTCACGAGATTCGATAGAGAGCAGCCTTTGATCTAAATCTCAAGGAGATTTCATTAGAGATAAAAGGGGATATAGATTATGAATTCTTTTATTTCTATTTATTCTTTTGAATATTTGATGTTGGACTTGTTTTCTATGTCTAGGACCTAATTTGTTTAGTGCCTAGGTGCGATAAACCATAAGTTAGGATAAATAGTATTAGATAATCTTTTATTCAATGCATTTTTATTGATTGATTTATTGTGATTCAATTATGCATTTATAGTCTTGAACTATATGTCCAAAATATTATTCCAATATCTGATTTCATATGATTGAGATTGAGAAATCCTTTTATGTGAATAAATCTACTATAGTTGGAATGAGTTATATGTAAACCTAGAGAGAGGTTGATATAAATTCTCTGGATTAAAGTCAAACCTAATAGTAAAATTCATGAATCAAGTAATACAATTTTAGGGGTTTTAACTAGAAAAAGATTTCAGTTAACAATCGAGGGCTAGTTGTTAACAATCTTAAGAAAGATATTATCATAAAATAGGAATATTCATGATCCAATAATCAATAATTTAATTTGATAATAAAATATTAATATTTAAAATACCTAGGTACTACTTATTTGATATAATTTAATTGTAATGCTTATTTGATATCATTTAATTGTACTACTTTCTTTATACTAGTTCATTATTGTGTTAACTTTAGTTTAGTTTGTTTAATTTAATTCTCAATTTAATTCACAACCTGATTTGGCAGTTAGATAATAAAAAAATGTTAATACTAGTACCTACAATCCTTTTGGGATTGACCAATACCTGTTAGTGCTAGCTACCTCAACACTATAAACTTTAGGTTAAAACTTATAATTCTTATAAGCATATAAAATAATCATTCAAAAGACTATTTTCTTAAACGAAGAACTAGAAGGAATCTACATAATATAACATTTAGGTTTCATTTAGAATAACTAAGGGCAATATATGCTTGGATTCTTAAAGTCAATCCACTTAGATACGTTAAAAGATTCAACAATAAATGCATAATTTTATCATTTCATGTGGATCATATGTTTTGGTAGCTAGGGATATTAAGTAGTTTGTTATTGGAACAAACAAATTGGCTATCGATCATGTTCAAAATAAAAAATATGGATAAGGTTACATACATTTTTACGGTTAAGATCACTAGGTAATGTTCAAGTAGAGATTTCTTACCACTATAAGCCCTATAAATATTGTCAAAATACTTAAACAATTTTGTATGCATGATAGTAAAGTGTTTTTGTGACGTCAATTGCTAAATGTGAGCAACTAAGTAATATATAGTATCCACAGATGCTACAAGAACAACAAGAGATAAATATGGATCTTTATTCCAAAAAAATAGTAGTCTCATATAGGAATGTCAATTTTGGCCGCCTCAGCCTGGCCCGGGTTGATCGGGCTGGGCAATGGGCCGGCTGGCCCTGACCTATCAAGCCACTGGCAACCCTAGGCCTAGGCCGACCTAGCGCATTGACATTCCTAGTCTCATATACACCATATTATGTATGAACAAGTATATTAAAAGACTAGAGAGCTCAAATATCAATATCAAATTAAACACATAAAGTATAAGTATGTCGAGGATATAGTAGTACAAAGAGAAATGAAAATTTCTGGTGACTATTTATAATATTTGTTATCAATGTTGATAGTATACTTATCAAAGAATATTTCATACAATATATGTTTTAATGAGAATTAAATAACATTTTCTAAAATAAATTTTAATTGAAATTTCAGTTTTGGAAATATTAGAATGTTTGATTTTGAATTAAGTTTTTCTGATATAAAATGAAAAATAAGGGTTAAATATTTAGTTCTAGATACCAGAAATATGTTGGACAGATACGAGATGTCTTCCCATATGAGTGATCACCTCCATTATTTTTTAGAAATGGAGATGATACAAGTTTTAAGAGAATTATCTAGGTAATAAATGATAGCTTAAGGCTTAGAACACTAGTGTTAATGTGAACACTAGTGTTGATGTAATGCACATTGAAGGGTATAAAAATGTTATTAGTAATGACATAATCCAAAGAAATGATATGTTTTCCCAATCTATCTTAACATGTCGTATGTGAGTTCTGAAGGATGAATTAAATAAATAAGTGAACTCAAGTTAGGCATTTGGTATGCCTCAACTAGCATTTGCATTAAAAGAGAGTCAATATTGTAGTACATCAATTGTACCATATGTGCATTTTCGACTAATGAGGATAATATAAGTCATATTCTCAACTCATATTCAGTAATGATCCTTTAAGGTGATGTTAACCTTAATTTAAGCACTGTTTTTACTCGGTTTCTAATTTAAGAGAATTGAATTAATATTTGCTATCCTAGAATGTTACTATAAAATTATGAATGATTCAATATATTAGGACATTCGAAAAAAGAGAGTTAGTTTAATTTAAAGGATTGAAAAACAAGAAAGGTCATTTAAATTCCAAATTTGCATCAAGATGTATTTAAAAGAGCCCACCTTCTATGTAGAAGGTAGCACAAATACAAAATATTTATATAATGAGAATGAGACAATAATTAATACAATAAATAATCTAAGGAATATCATACAAAATCCACCCAAGGATAGATTCATTAGTTGAGAAGTCATAAAGCTCTAATAGATATATGACAATATGCTCCTAGCATATTCTAGTTGCATGAGTCAATAGATAATGTAAAAATCTGATTAACTAAACTCATCATGTGTAAGTAGGAGATGATAATAAAAGGACACACTTGAAGAGTTTAAAAGGTATGACCATCGAGTGTGTATCATCACTTTAAAACATATAAATATACAAATAAATAATTTATGTGAGGAAGAAAATAGTTTTTTTTATTAAGAGTATTAACCAGTGGAATAACAATAAATTCCAAGTAAATGATTTGATTAATTAGTTTTTTGGAAGTTGAGAAAAATTGCATTGATCAAAAGTAATACATGTAAGTCAAAAAAATCTAGCTCTCTGAAGAAACTACAAGTTAAAACATACTCACAAAGGAATCGTTCAAAAAGGAAAGCTTAGAGGCTTCTAAACAATAGGAGATTGCAATTTACATCAATGGAAAATTGGAAATATTGAGTCTAGCTGCATTGACTAGGGCATAGAAGATTCTTACTTATCTCCTCAATTGTACAAGGATTACGTTTGAATAATCTGACATTTCTTTACATTATTGGTGTAGCTATATCCAAAGAAGAGATGATTTAAAATTTTGAGGTCACCTTGATAAAGCATATAGTAGTGATCATTCAGTTTATCCTTGGTTCTAAGCTTTTCACAAGTAACTAGTCATAGAATGAAAGAACAGGATGGAACAATATTTGTATCCCATATGAGTTTATACTAGCGAAAAGGACTTGTTGGTTCGAGGAAGATGGTTTTACAAGAGGCAAACGAGAAAGTTTGGGATTTATCAACTTTCTAAATAATGACATCCTCCATCAAGTGATTAGGATGATAAGAAGGCTAGTTATTAGTAATTAGATTGCAGTCCTTGAAGAATAAGGCCCTGACTTGAACTATGATGTTGGAGGGAATTGCAGTCCTGAGGTTGCTTGCTTGATCAGTTTTGTGTAAAGGCCCTATAGATAGCCAGATGTTTAAAAAAATGTCTATTGCTTTACCATTTGCTATCCTATGTCGTATATTAGGCTAAATTGTGTCCCTCAAGTGTATAATTTGTTAAAAGTCCATGATTGAGCGTCATTAGTTGTGATGGCCTAAATGCTCTGCCTTTTAAGGTAGTAACTATGAATCCATTGTACCCATTTATTTTCTTTTTCTGTACATAGCTTCCACAGTCTTTTGGAGAGTAGAACTTTGCTCATCCTCTTGATAGGAGTGATTGCTAAACCTCATAGATTTTTAGGCTAGCAAATTTGGAACCATTTAATACAAGGAGATTTATTTAGGGAAGAACACCGTTTTAGATAAAAATTTCTGATAAGCCTATCGATTTCCTTCGTTATTGCTTTAGGGATAGCTAAGTGTGAAATCCAGTAGGTGTATAAGCTGGAGAGGACAGATATTGCAAGTTGAACTCTTCCTCCATATGATACGACTTATTGCACCAATATATGCAGTCTTCTAGTGATAGAACTAATCAGTGGGGAGTAGTCACTCGTAGTCAGCTTCTTAGTAAATATAGGGACTCCTAAGTATTTGACAGGAGGCTTTGTGATTCTCATTCCAATGAAGCTGACATATTCATAAAAGTTTGAAGAGATTGTTGCTGAGAAAATAGGAGGAATCTTGTTAGGAGTAAAAGTAAGACCTGAGCATTTTCTGAAGACTTCTAGGGTACCCAGTAGAGTATTGATGGACGCTTGTTTAACACCATATGACATAAGGAGATCATTAGTAAATGTAAAGAGTGAGAGCTTGAGCTTTCTACTTCTATAGTGATATTTGGAGGGAAATTTGATTATTTGAAGAATTGTGATCCTTGATAAGACTTCCATGCAGATGGTGAATAGGTAGGGGATAAAGAGTCCCCCTGCCTAATTCCTTTAGCTACTTTAAAGATCAAAGTGGATTCTTCATTAATAATAATTGTATAGGACATTGAGGTTACACAAGCCATAATCCAATTCACAAATTTACATGGATATCCTAAGCTTGTTAGTGAAGATTTGATGAATTTCCAATTTGTTGAATCAAATGACTTTGTGAAGTCTACTTGTAAAACTAACTTTTAAGGGATTTGTAAATGCTGTATCCCCTGAGGATCTTTTGTTCTATAAGGATACTATCACTGATTGATCTGGCCTCTATGTGTGCTGCCTAACCTGAATTGGTGATTTGTCCTGAAGTTTTGTCAATCCATAGTCAAGATCTTTGAAATCACCTTGTACAAGACACTGCAGTAAGCTATATTCATTTAGACTAGTGCGGTTTTGGCACTTTAAGATTAGGCAAAGTTAGTTATTGTTGAGTTTAGTGAGCATCATACCAGAATGGAAAAATTCCAATACTACATCAATTGTTTTTGGCCTAGCGATGTTCTATATAGCTTGGTAAAATCTGGCATTGAAGTGATTTAGGCCAGGAGCTTTATCAAGGTGGATTGAGAGGAGTGTGGCCCTAATTTTCTCAGGTGTAACATCTTCGATGAGTTCATTGTGAGAGTGAGGTTGCACTGATCATGTTAAGGCATTAAGAATGTCCTGAGGTATTCTTTCCAACCTTTAGCATGTACCTAACAGGCTCTTAAAGTACTCATGGGCTAATTTCTTTAGATGTTTTTGTTCATTCATTGTTTTTCCCATCTGAAGCTTTAAGTGTGATAATTCTATTTGTTTTCCTTCTCCCTGTATGTAGCCGAAGAGGTATTTTGAGCACCTATCTCCCTCTGTAAGCTACATAATTCTTGATTTTTGCTTGAGCTGTAATTTGTGGGTGCCGACAACATTAAGGTAATTTTCCAATTCTGATTTCTCCTTAACTTTGAGTGAATGGTTTAATGGATCCTTGAACAATTCCATCTATCATTGGCCGAGTCTTTTAGAGGCCATCCTTAAATTCCATTTTTCATGGGATCAACTTCATTCATTTATAGGAAGACCAGCTCCTATCGTATAGCCTTTAATAGTTGGAAACTCAGTACCTACATAATTCTGCAATAGTTGGAAAGTTAATTATTGATGCATATAAATTAAAAGATTCTGTAAATATCTGTGTACTATATATTTCCCTATAGAATTGATCAAAGTCAGTAACACAACTAACAGATCTGTAAGAGCGTAGTTGATTTGCAGGAACATATTCGGCATTGTAGTAATAGTACGGACTACGGAGCAATGTAGGTCCTGTTGTAAAGTATACAGGAACGTTCATGTAGCATAAATCTGTATTAAAGAATATAATGTGATTCCTTTCCTGGTATAAAAGCCTCGTCTTAAATCTTATACAGGATAGTTCACGTAGCATAAATCTGTATTAAAGAATATAATGTGATTCTTTTCCTGGTATAGGAGCCTCGTCTTAAATCTTAATTATCTTCCTCTCTTGATAGTTTTGGTCAAGAGACTTCCGTTATAAAAAGAGAAGTTTCAACATTTACAAGACCAAAAAATGGACTGCAATTCTTAACTCCTACAAGGTTGATTAAATGCTCTTGCTGAATTCCATGAATCGTGTCACAGAGAAAATCCCGTCTCTCAAAGAACTTGGAGGTGTTTTCCTTCCATTCGCTTCAACAATTGTCTCACCAGTAAGATAAGATTTCTATTTGTATATCCTTTTTAACTGATTTGAAACTAACATGGTGATGTCTTAGGTAACGCCATATTGGAAGAGAACAACAGGACAAGGAGCAGAGTGGCCAATAAAATGTGAACTCGAAAACAGTCCAAAGCAGACCTTTCTTGGCCTTTTGGCTAAGGTTAAATGTAGTATCTATTCTTATTAGTTTATTGTCTGACTCGTGGGTAATCGACTGAATGAAATCAAATTAATTTTTGTAGGGGCGGATAAATCAGATCCTCTGTTCAGTTTTACTCTGTCTTATTCTGTCTCATAGAATTTCAATCATTTATTTTGCGGGACCCACGCGGGTCCCATGCGAATCCTACGTAAATAAATGGCTGAATAAGACACCATAATATTGGACAGAGGATCTGGACTCCAGATATCGTTACTCTTAACTTGCTATTTGGTCACTGGAATGTAGCCCATGCGATTTACTACTGCAAGGGCCTGGCACATCCCATCGATTTTAGTGAGGTTTAGGGTTAATCAAATACATGGTGGATAAAGTTCAAAAGTCGTGATGAGGCTTTCATATCAACTAACCGTGTGTACACTAACTTCTTGGAGCAAAAAGGTTGAATCTCTAACCCAAAGGGCCCCCCACACCTCGGCCCGACGAAGCAACTGGGAGGATATAAATCAGGTACTCAGCGGCCCGCTAAGGGGGAGGTGAGCAACCCACAGGCCTACAAGGAGCCCACCCTCAAAATCCAAAAGGGGCTCAAGAATGTTGCTCACACACTACAAACCGTGAGATTCGAACCTTACACCTTGGAGCAAATCTGCCCCTCTGGAACCAACTGAGCTACTTGTATGTACACTAACTTCTTATAACCACCGAGTAAGGGTTCAAGAAAACCCATGAATCTATAAATCAGACCTGAACTGCATGAACTGAACTTATAAATAGGATTAACCGAACCTGAAAAATCAGATTCATAGTTCAGGTTCAGGTTTTTAACTTAAGGTTATAGGTTAACCGAACCGAACCTGATTTATAGGTTTAGGTTTAAACCTAAACCTAACACACCAAAAAAAAAACTATAATATATTTATATATAATTTAAGAGAATATTAATAATAATAATAAATTCAATCGTATTTATTATATTAATTCTTAAGTAGAAAAAAAGACGAAAAGGAAAAAACTAATTTAATTCTATGTTATTAAACATTAATCTTGAATATTGCTATTATAAGTAACAACTAATGCATAACACTCAATACTTCTACTTCAAATAGTAATTAATATGTGTCAAAGTT
>JAOSBP010000204.1:18620497-18634576 GCA_027563825.1 Erythroxylum mucronatum
AGCACTCCTGTTGTGGCATCTAGTGATGTTGAGCCCACTTGTTACACAAAGGCACTTAAAATTTCAGCATGGCATGATGCTATGAATGCTGAAATAACAGCTCTTCAAGTCCCACGTCCTCCTGATGCCAATATTGTGAGTTGTAAGTGGGTGTTCAAGGTTAAACATAAATCTGATGGCAGTACCGAGCGCTATAAAGCCAGTTTGGTTGCTAAGGGTTACACTCAAATTGAAGGGGTCGATTATGATGCTACTTTTAGTCCTGTTATTAAGCTCACAACGGTCAAAATTCTTCTATCATTAGCGGTTTCAAAGAACTGGTGTTTAAAGCAATTGTATATTTCCAATGCTTTCTTAAATGGCAATCTCGATGAAGAAGTTTACATGGTTCAGCCGCAAGGGTTCATTGATCACCGATACCCATCTCATGTCTGCAAGTTGAAGCGCTCCATCTATGGTCTCAAGCAGGCCCCTCGTGCTTTGTACAGGCTCAGGTCTTTTCTATTTACTCTTGGATTTGCAGGCTCCCACACCGATTCCTCACTTTTTATCTAGCATTATGGTTCATCCGTACTCTATATTCTTATTTATGTTGATGATATCATCATCATGGGTAGTGATGCTCAGGCTATTCAGCAGTGCATCACCCAACTCTCCAATGAGTTCAAATTACAGGACTTAGGCATATTGGAATATTTTCTTGGCATAAAGGTCCAATACCTCCCTACTGGCATTTTATTATCTCAACGCAAATATCTTTTCGACCTTCTACAAACAACTAAAATGGATGGGGCTAAACCAGTTCACTCTCCCATGGCAACTAACTTTGATGTTCACTTGACGGATGGCGAACCAATGTCTGATCCACAGCTGTATCGCTGCACCGTTGGTGCATTGCAATATGCATCCTTAACTAGACCTGATCTCGCCTTCCCAGTCAACAAACTTTGCCAGTTCCTTGCTGCTCCAACTACTATACACTGGGAAGCCTGTAAACGTGTCCTTTGTTACGCCAAGGAAATGGTTTCTTATGGTTTGTTCATCACACCAACTGTCACAACAACAGTACAAGCTTTTTGCGATGCTGATTGGGCTGGAAACAAAATTTACAAACATTCTACTGGTGGCTACGCAGTTTACATGGGTAAGAAATTAATTTCTTGGTCTGCTAAAAAGTAACCAACTGTGGCCCGCTCATCCACAAAAGCATAATACAGGTCAGTTGCTAATACCACTACAGAGCTCATTTGGATAAGATCCCTTCTCCGTGAACTCAATCAACCCGTATGTAATCCAACCATCATTTAGTGTGACAATGTTGGGGCCACATATTTAGCAGTTAATCCATGTTTCAAAGCCAGAACAAAGTATGTCGAAATTGACCTTCACTTCGTCAGGGAACAGGTCAAGGACGGTCACATCTCAGTCCAATTCATCTCCTCACTGGATCAAATAACAGATGTCTTTACCAAACCGTTGTCGACAAGTCATTTTCAGAACATCAGAAGCAAGCTAAGACTCCTTGATCGGAATCCTTAGCATGAGAGGGTTGTTAGAGATAATGTTTATTATCTTATCTTCTGATTCAAATAGATAGTTTGTTAGCTGTAGATAATACTGATAGCTAGACTTTACTGATATCTCATGATATTGTTGTAACAACGTTGTATATATATTGATACTATATTGATCAATAAAGATGGAAGTGGATTCATTCCAACCTTAATATCTTATACTTATGGTCTTTTATTCAAGGAATATGGAGCCAACAACTGTCGATTTATTCAAAGCTTACGTACCAGCTAAGGTCTACCGAGAGGTTTTTATGATGATATAGCCTAAATGCTAGACCTAGCATATGAATAGCAGTTGGAAAGCCTGCCAAGGGGATTCACGATTGGAGAAGGAAGAATTTTTTCCTTTCTTTAGAGGATGTCAGTGACCGAGTTTTGAAGCCGCATGGAGGGAGCCTACTCTAAGGTTAACGAGAGACTAGTGCTTTCTGTCTTCTTGGGCATAAGTTTTAGTTGAGCGTAGTAAAAGTGTTTCTTAGGGGGACATCACTAAGGAGTTAATGATGGAGGCTACAATTTCACATAAACAAACTTCTAGGTTCCACTGACTTATTAACATACTTATCGATCTAATAGTTCATGAGCTAATGGTGTCTTTATTTGCAGAAAGGGATGTGATTCATACTGCCCAAAGAACGAAAATATTGGTTAAAGGCAAGTTTAGTGAGTCAAGTAAAAAGAGGAAATGCGATAGGCGTGAAGGTTACCATGAAATAAACAGATTGAAAGGTATTGGAAGGCACGAAAAGATAATAGATCTATTGGATCCTGAGCTTATTTCGACGTCAAGTATTTTCTGCAACAACCTTAATGTAGAGTTTGTATTCCTTACAACTGCGACTCCTCGTTGGGATGAATTCAATTTGTTCGTGGTAGGTGTTGATTATCCTAGTTGTCTACAAAATTTCGACATTTTGAGGGACTAAAAATATGAGACCTTTAGATATTGGGTGAGATCGTGATTCCCTATAATGAGAAGCATCTCAATGATGCATAGTGGGACACAATTTGTTGTACCATTGAGCATTATATAATACAAGCATGTCATATATATTACAAATTTGCACTTTACATTTGCTTTACGATCCAAGACTAGTGCTTTTCTTTACAGGCAACACGTTGCTTGATTGTCTCCAATATGCGCAAAGACCTAGAAATATCGTGGCTAAATCGCCAATGTGATCAGGCTTAAAAGGATAAGACTACGGAGGCTGCCGATTAGAAGGGCGGAGATCAATATAAAAATATATCTACATAACAATCAAATATTTTTATTTAAAAAAGAGAAATTGAAATTGAAAATAAAAATAAAAACTAAAATCTAAAATCTAAATATCGCAACTGAAAAACTGAAGCTCAACCAAACTGTACATTAAACATTCGAGCTATCTAAACTAGTGAAAATGACAAGAATTTACGCTTTTCATTTTTTTTTCAAGAATCTTGTATATTAAATAACCAAATTTCCCAAGACAAAATAATCCAAACTCCCAGTTGATAGTTATGACAAGCGATACGTAACTGAAAGAAACTATAGATATACTTACAAGTTGGAAAAGAAAAAGATTACATCAATCGTCATATGAGATACGAAAGCTAGGGGGGCGGCCCCCCTCCTTCTACACACTGCAGCTTCTGGATTGGCTCACTCAAAACCTTCGCTATCACCGGCAGGTCTTCAGACATGTCTGGCCGATCCTTTTTGGAACTATTTGTTGGTTTCTATGGACATGGCGCAATCAGTCACTCTTTGATGTGCATTTTACTCGGCCTTCTTCACTTCATTTTCTCATTTTGTCTTTTGTATGACTGATCCTCCAGGCCACAGAGTGGCACTGTCGAGCTGGTATCGGCCCCCCGCCCCGCCAAGTACACATGATCGACTGGAACAAACCGCCTTCTAGATGGGTCAAGCTCAATATTGATGGTGCAAGCAACCATTCTACGTCTTCAGCCACGGCAGGAGGCCTTATTCGAGACACTGACGGCAACTGGCTCGGCGGCTTCTCTTAACACATTGGCTGGTGCTCATCGCTCAATGCAAAACTCTGGGGAGTTTACACTGGCCTCACACTAGCATAGAATCAGGGCTACCGTCGAGTGGAACTAGAAGTGGACTCAGCAGCAGTGAACAGTCTCCTTTCATCAGCAGCTGATCGGGCTCAGACCCACAACTCCATCGTCCTGGGTATTGACGCGTTGTTTTATCGGAACTGGACTGTTATTCATTGACATATTTATCGAGAGAGCAACAGATGCACTGACTGACTGGCGCACTACGCTGAACATGTAGATGTAGGCGTCACCTATTTTGACACTCCACCCATCGGAAGCCACTTTTTTCTCACTGAGGATAGATCGAGGATCTGTTTCTCTCGACTCCTTCTGTAATTTTCGGTTTTAGTTCCTCTTTGTAAAAAAAAAAATGCTAGGCGAGCAGCCAGCTGCCTCAGGTTGCTCGGCCCCACAACAGTCATAAAATTTGGCTGGCAGCATATGGTGGAACATCAGGCCCTAATTCATAGTACCGCTTTTCGTCATCGTGACGACGACATACAAAGAAAGAAGGATGGTAGCGACAAGCAGAGGAGGTATTGGAGAATGGACCCTTCTCAATTTAAAACAAGTTGGTATGGTATAATTGTTTCCATTGGCTAGCCCAGACACGTTTATCAATTAAATCAAGAAGACACGAACGTTGCTTGTTTACTTGTGTGATGGATCCTGATCAGTTGGCTTCTTTTAACAAATCATCGATAAATTCAGATCCTGTGTACACTAATAAAAACATACCTTTAGATCACATTATTTATTGTCACTCTATTTCTAATTTAGGCTTCATGCTCCAAAATTGTATGATCAGCAAAGAGGGATCCCATTCCCATCACCTAAACATTGGATTGATGCTCACCTTGCTTAGCTTTCTAGTAATTAAACTTTAGTTTTTTTTTTCCTGGAATTTCTCTAGACATCGATATTTCGATGCAAATATATGGTCACATCTTCAACTCTAATCATAAGGTGGGCTGGCACTGGTTCGGAATCAAAATCATCTATTGGGAGTTCAGGCATGATCATTATGTAGACGTGGAAGAAAAAAAGTGTATGAAGAAAAAGAAATTCCTCCAGAACATTTTAGCTCTCACCTGATCTCCTGTTTGCTTCTTGTGATATATGTGGTCCTGTTACATAAATGTCTCTAGCAGTACGATCTTTGCTGCAGGAAATTAACAGAAATCCACAATACAAGCGTTAAATATAATATGAGATTGGTGTACATAGACTAAATGACCTTGTCTTTGTTCAACTGTTTCAATCCTAGCCAACGTTTTGAAGAAGTGAAAAAGCAGTGAGATATTGGCACGGCTCAATCAAAGACTGAAAAGCACAAAAATCATGCTTTGAAACATGTTTGAGTGAACCAGGCCAATATCAGAATCACTATTTCACACATAATTTTTCAGAGAGTGATACAATTTCCCATCTGGGTTTTTATGTAGTTGCAGGAACAACACATGGGTTCCATGAAAAGAAACAATCTTTTGACGAGAATCAAACAGGAAAGGTGAAAATCACGAGGGGAAGTGAGAGTATTGAAAGAGGCTACTGAGAGATGTGAGGAGGGATGAGAATGTCTAGGGTAGGATTTAAGAGGGCAATGGGGTCTGCGTGAGCATTTAAACCCACGACTACCAAAGCGGAAAGCTGGTACACTGCATTTAATTCCATTATTGTACTTTCCCATACCTATTTTCTCACTCTCTCTCCAATCACAACTAAAGTCACTCCTACAAAACTTGTACAACCCTCCTAATCTAAGACAGGGATACCAATTAAGTTCAACATTAATGCAAACCCTGAAATGTCCATAAGAGCCAAAATCATTTTCAAGCAAATATTAGGACATGACATGTTCAAGATTGACAATACATCCCAATGGCTGCTCGTAGTGACGAGAAAAGAGAGTATGGGATTTAGTAAAACAAAGAGATCGACCACGAAACTAGTGTGACAAAAACTTAGTTAGCAGAACAGTATATTTACTTTTAAACTATATGATGACTATTGTATGCTGTGGGATATATGTTGAACATCATATAGCTCATGTTCATACTCAAACTAGTCTAGTAGCTAGGCCATCATTTATGACAATGTAGTTATCTGTCACAATTTGGGATCATGCTATTCTAAATGCTAGTACAATTTTAACATAGCTAGATACCATTAATATTTATGTTCCCATGGAGATGAAAGATGGGTCCCAACGAAGAATTAAGATTTATATTGGATTTTTCAACTTTTTAATGATTCAACAACCAAATATTCTTCATTTACGAGTGAATCATGTGGATTACCTTCAATCAAAGGTTCGCCTGTAGATCTATGAAGACAATGTAACATGCATTGCTTAAATTAGAGTAGGCATTTATTAAGGATGATATAACTAGACATATATTATTAAAATTCTTTTACTTGTAAGAATTTTAGCACAATGGCAAAATTAGAGTACAAAAAATGCACTCAATTGAGATTATAGCTGACATATTTATCAAAGCTTTTCCAACATCGACATTTAAGAAGTTGGTATGCAAAATTAGGATGCAACGATGCAAATATTTATGCCAAAAAGGGATTTCTTCATGAGGGGAAAACTATTTTTTTACTATGATTTTTGTTCAATTTGAATTTTATGTAATAAAGTTAACAAGAAAATATATCATTGCACAAAAATAAATATACTCTTCTTCTAACTAAGTTTTTGCCACTCCAACATTGTTTTAGAAAAAGTTTCCTCTGATACTATTTATAACAGTTCAAGTTCAAGCTAACCCTTGCAATTTTGAGTTTAAGAGAACTATATCCAAAAGTAACTAACTATAAGTCGATTAATGGTATTTTTCATAGGCCTATTAAGGATTTCATCTCTCTTTCCCTTCTGGATATGGTGTTTAACACCCAGCTTCAATGTGAAATATCATAATTGTGCTCCAAGGTGTCAACTAATTAAAACTAGAGAAAATTATGTGCCTTAAAAATTCTACCATGCGTGTCCCTATTTTTCTTCATCATATTATAATATAAAGTAACAGCAAGTCTCCATCCTGTCATTTCTGATTTTAATGTATATATCTCTCATTGCGAGAGAGAAAAACCAAAAGAATGTCATCAAATTATTTATAGACCCAAAAGTATTATTTTTTCGTTTGTTATTTCTCTTATCTTTTCACATATTATATATTGTTTCCACGGATGGCAAAGTATAACATTCATGCATGTGATTTCTCTCTATGTATACTTACTTAGTCTTCCCAAGCCTTTTACTTAAAGCAACTTACCTTTTTGCACTACCGTAGTCCACCATCTCAGACTCCCCATTTATATGGTTAGATCCTAACCTTTTGTGAATTTGTCTCTTCTCAAAATGTTTGTTTGAACAGCAAGGCAAAATTAGTAGAATAATTTGAAATTATTTTGTATTTTTTTAAAAATTCTAAATTACTTTATATCGATAACATGATTAACACATAAAACATAATAAATTATGAATTTTAATTCATACCTTATTATGAAGTTTGATCATTTTCTTGTTATTTTTTTCAAACTTTTTTTGAAACTGACTCGTCTCAATTACTGTATCCGTACAAGTTTTGACATCTAATAATATCAACAGAATAAGTTGAGAGAACTCTACAACTATTGTAGAAAGGGTTAGACAAGGAGTACTAATTTTATTGGAGTCTAAGCTTATTTATAATATGATTTAAACATTTCAGTAATTTAATTGAAATAAAATTTTAATTAAAATTAAAATTTAATTAGAATCACAATGAATTCTAATTAAATACCAATTATGCTCAAATAAGATTTAATATCTCATATTGGTCCTTATTTATTAAATGTTTCATATTTAATCTAAAAATTTTCAATCTTTACAATCAAGTATAATTTAATCAAAACACTTTTTTTCTCTTCAATTTGTTCTTTGACCCATTAGGTTCTTAAATATGTTGGCAATGAACATAGATTATAACAGTAAATCATATTTAGGATTAGATAAAGTAAACTCCTATAATTTATCATTAATTCTCTAATTAAATAATTTATATCCATATGCCAAGAATTGACATCTAGAAATGCATCATAACTACCCAAATGTTTAAAAACTGTTAAAGTGGTTTTGAATAATATTTTCATGCATAATTTTTTAGTATAATTCAATCTTTTTATCTGAAAAATACTCCAATTAGACATAAAAACATGGAAATAATGTCTTCTCTATTTGAGTTTAATAATATTAGTTTTCGACGATTAGTAATTGATTCAATTAATGAAATTTATAAACAATTTACAAAGTGTCATTCTACTTTGGCCAAGAATTTTCCTAATTAATAATAATTGAGAATAATGGAACATTCCACCTAATTACTTTAGAGTGATGAATTTTTTATTAGTCACCTAACTACCTCCACATAATTCATGCTATACCTATTGACTATTGACTAAGCTACTTTTGATTATAATATGTCATAAGTAGTATCAAAACAGATCAATTCATCTGTGAAATACTTTGAAGATTTTAAGTCAAATGATCACTTATACAATCATCATAATTAGAATTTCCATAGAAATACAGGTAATGTTTCAAATGAAATTATCATCTGGGGTCAATTTAATGATCCTGTTCTCTAATAAACACCAACATTTGTTTAAGTATCTCCATATTTTATTTTATGAGATCTACTACTTCCTTTATAAGGAAGAAATACAAAAATGTGCTAGTCTTATTATGCATAGCCTTTACAAATTATTTTGTGAAGATTTGGACCTTCACAAATTATGCATAGCCTTCATAATATATTAGAAGAGCAACACTATAAATCTAGAAAAAAAAACATAATTTCCTTAGTTTCATGGTGGACTAAGGTCGTGGTATTTACATAGTGGTTATTGAACATTACTTTTTTTGATGTCAAAATTGTCTCTCAAACAGTCATTTTGTTTAAACAAGTATAAATTATTATGTTACCTCTTTGTTATTTAAAGCTTCTTCGATGGTTTTAGGATGTAACATTTTAATTTAGGATAACCTAACCAACTTGTAAATGTATATCTATTCTATGTAAGTAGGCATATGATGCTGGATATAAGATATAATATGTAAGTGTAAGCTCTCAGCAAATATTGTATTCTATACCGAGCTTTAATAAAAGCCCCTTTATTATGATATCTATCATATTCGTTTACATTTTATCCAAAAACCAATAACAATAATTTGTTTAAAAGGTGTTGAATAGAATTATGATAAGAGGAAAAATTCAAAATAATAAATGATAAATGAATGTTCACAGTGCTTCGTCCAATGGGTCAAAAAAAAAGAACTAAAGTTTTTTTACTTGTAAGGGACCACATTTTGCTCCTGAATTTCTAAAGTAAGAGAAATTGAATATAAAGGTGGTAGAAGATGAGGTAGAAGGTGAAGTAGCAACATTGTTCAACCCCCTCTAATTTTTCAATACCCTTTTAAATGAGGTAGTTACAACCCATGCCTTTTTACTAAATTTGATAGTTTGAATCAATAGTGTTAAAGTTATTGTAAAGGGTAACACTAGTGCTATACAAACCTACATTATAGAAAAGCTAAAGATAAAGTTTAGATTCAAGGGGGATAGGAGTACGAAAAGATAAAAATGGTGAGCATGAAAGCTAAAGATTTTATTGGCATGGCTTATAACTTACTAATTATTATTGATGACTGGACTAGGAAAATTAATATAATGGTCATTCTATTGGATGATTTTAGTATCATTCTTGGCATAGATTTCCTTGTATAGTATAAGGTACTGTTGTATTCCTACTTAAGAGAAACTGTTTTCATGGAAAAAATAAGTATTATGTTTAATTTGTTGCTGTCACCCTTTTGGAAAAGGAATCAATAGTAAGAACAATTCTTCAAAAGTGATTGCAATAAGAGTGGTTAGCTACTAACATAGAGTTTAAATTATAGTTTTTCTTAAGATTAGTGAACTACTATTATCAGTTCATTCAAAGCTACTTGTAAAAGGTAGCTCCACACATGATTTTTTTAAAAAGTAGAAATTATGGTGTTGGATAAAATATTACGTGAATGCTTTCATTATGCTTAAGTAATTTATACCGATAAAACTAGTACTAAGGTTGTTAATTTTGAATTACCTTTCAACGTTCATATTAAAGCATTAGACAAGGACATTGGGGGTGTAATGGTTCAAGAAGGACATCCAATAGGCTTTAAAAGCTGAGAACTCAATGTTATAGAACAATGATATTTTGCACAGAAGAATGAGCTAGTTGCAATACATTACCGAAAGGTCCAGTGTGTATACTTACTCGTTACCAAGTTTCTAGTACAAAACATATATGGCAAATACATTATTGAAAACATATAAGAAGTTGTTAACTAAGTAAGTTAAATGTCAAGAATTCTTAACTGAATATAATTCCACTTGGGATTACAGACTGGGAAAGTGAAATAAAGTAATTGATGCTCTAAGTTAAAGAGAAGTGTGCACCACATATTATAACTTATCTATAATAGAAGTAAAATTGGTGCACATAATGCTATAATGAGAAAAGCTCGATGCTAATTATTGTTGTTTGGTTCAAGAAGTACAATATGGTATCACTAAATAATATTAGATCAAAGATAATCTCTTTACTAATAAAGGAGGCAGATTGTATGTGTAAACTAAAGCATACATCTTAAAAAACAAAATTATTTACTTGTAAACAAAATACATGTATGCTATTCACAATGTTCAGCAAGTGGAAGCATAACAGAAAAATAGCTCTTGCCATTGCACATAGGTTTTGTCCAACAACAATTCAAGAAAATTTTTGAATACAACCCAATGGTGTCCAGTTATTATTACATGAAGTTGAGGATAGGGACCTAAAAATATATATTTCATCGCTTCATTATAGAAGATGAAAATGAAGATGTATGGGCGTTTGCATGATTAATAGGTTAAACCATTAAATGGACCAGATTTTGAACAGTAGGATATCCCAAGATTTAGGGAAAAATCCTACATTCTCTCACTTGATTCTTTTAACCCAACATCAAACATAATAAGAAACTAAATATATGAATCATAACGATAGGTCCTCTTATAACGAGTATTATCTTCCATGTATTACAATATATAAAGTCTCTTATTACTAGCCCTTAAACTTAAAGAATAAATTATAAGTTTATTCTAGGTCCAAATTAAATGATATTTCTCAAAATAATCAAATATATGTATACAAAACCATATGACAAAACATCAAATTAAATCAGAGTTCCATTAAAGCAACAAATGTACAATAAAAATCACATTATGGAACTAAGTCCCATTTGTACTACATGATCCTTAAACTACTTATGTGGCTTGCCTTTAGTTAAAGGATCCATAATCATCAACTCAGTGCTAATATGTTCAATGGCAACTTTTCTTTCCTTAACATGTTCTCTTATGGCTAAATACTTAATGTCGATATGTTTATTTCGACTTTCACTCTTGATATTTTTAGCCATAAAGACTGTAGCTAAGTTGTCACAGTACAACTTTAATGGCTTAAAAATTGAATCGACAACTCTAAGCCCAAATATAAAACACTTCAACTATACACCATGTAAAGTGGTCTCAAAATATGATGCGAACTCAGCCTCTATAATAGAAGTAGCAATCAGGTCTACTTGGCACTTCTCCAAGATATAGCTCCACCAGCTAGCATGAAAATATAACCAGATGGTGATTTTCTTGAATCAATACAGCCAACAAACTTTGAATCGGAGTATCCAACTATTTCCAGGTTCTTAGTTTGCCTATACATACACATGCAGTCTTTTGTGCCCTAAAGATATCTCATAGCCTTCTTTGTAGCTTTCTAGTGGTCAACACCTGGGTTACTCTGATATCTACCTAACATTCCAATAACATATGAAATGTCAAGTCTGGTGCAGACCTGAGCATATATAAGGCTTCCATTAGCTGAAGCAGATGGAATGTTCTTCATATGTTCAGGTCAAAATAATTTTTCAGGCATTGATTAAAATTGAATCTATCATCCTTTACTATGGGTGCTACAGTGCACATTTTTTCATCTGAAATCTCTCTAAAACTTTGTTAATATAAGTCTCTTGAGATAAACCCGAAATGCCTAGATTTTTTTATATGGATCTTATTGACAATAGCGTAAGATGCCTCACCTATATCTTTCATATTAAAATTCTTTGAGAGAAATTGTTTCACCTCATATAGCAAACCATTATCATTAGTCACAAGCAAAATATCATCTACGTATAACACAAGAAAACAAGTTTTACTCCCACTGGCCTTCTGGTATAAACATTGGTTCATTATATCCTCTTCAAAACCGAATGAAGTGATAACCTCATGGAATTTTAAATACCACTGCCAGGAGGCTTGTTTTAATCCATATATGGATTTATTAAGCTTGCAAACTAAATACTCACCATCGCTAAAGGAGAATCCTTCAAGTTGTTTCGTGTAAACCTCTTCCTCTAGTTCACCATTGAGGAACACCATTTTCACATCCATTGGATATAACTTAAAATCAAAATGAGCTAGCAATGCCAGGATTACATGGAGGGAATCTTTCTTAGATACGGGAGAAAATGTTTTCGTGTAGTCGATTCATTCCCTTTGAGTGCACCCATGGCAACAAGTATTGCCTTATGTCTCTCAATGTTACCTTGTGAGTCTTTCTTTATCTTAAATACCCATTGACATCCAATGACTTTCACACCATTGGGCAACTCAACGAGATCCCAGACTTGGTTAGATGCCATAAAATCCTTCTCATCTTTCATGGCATTGTACCATAAGTCTGATTCCTTAGAACTTGGCCTGCGAAAACATTTCAGGATCATCTCCAACATTATATTTTGACTCTTGTATATACACTATATAATTAGTGGGAATTGCTGATCTTCTAACTCTAGTAGATCTCCTCAATGTTGTATCATCATCCTCTCAAAGAACATATTGCTCAACAATTTTTTGTTGTTCCTTATTAACGTCTTGATCTACTAGATTGGTACTAGCAACTTGTGGAACTTCAGTAACAGGTTTTCCAATACCTGTTTCAACTTGAGGGGTGTGAATGATGATTAATCTATCACTTAAACTAGAGGATTGAGCTTCATAATGGTCCTTTTCAAAAACTATGTCTTGAAATTGACCACTCCTACTGATCAAGTCATTCTTTAGAAATTTTGCATTTCTTGATTCCACAATCCTAGTGTTGTGAGATGGACAATAGAATCTATACCCCTTAGACCTTTCAGCATATTCAATGGAATACCACTAATAGTTTTTGGGTCTAGCTTCTTCTCTGGTGGGTTGTAAATTCTCACTTCAGACAAGTATCCCCAAATGTGTATATGCCTTAAACTCGATTTCTAGCTCTTAAATAACTTAAAAGGTGTCTTTGAGACAGCCTTGGTTGGAACTCGGTTTAATATATACACAACCGTCTTTAGAGCTTTGGTCCACAGGAATTGAGGAAGTTTTATGTTACTCCTTATACTGCTCACCATGTCCATTAAATTTTGGTTTCTTCTTTTTGCCACACCATTCTGACATGGAGAATCAGGCATGGTGTACTGGGCAACAGTCCCATATTCCTAAAGAAACTTCGCAAATGGACCATGTGCTTATCCATTCTCAGTGTATCTACCATAATACTCTCTACCTATATTTGAACTCACTATTTTAATTAGTTTTCTATATTAATTCTCTACTTCAACCTTAAAAATTTTAAAGGCATCCAAAGCTTTGTCTTTAGAACAAAGTAAGTAGAGATAAATATATCGTGAATAATCGTCTATGAAGGTGATAAAGTATTTTGGATTATTTGTGTCCATATTTGGACAACAAATATCTGTATGTATGATTTCTAACAGGTTTGTTCTCTTCTTTGCACCCCTTTTAGACTTGTTAGTTTGCTTACCCTTAATGGAATCCACGCAAGTCTCAAAATCAGCAAAATCCAAAGTACTAAGTGCCCCTTCATTTACTAATCTCTTAATTCTCTCAATGAAGATGTGTCCTAATCTACGATGCAATAAAATAGAGGATTCTTCATTCACAACACATTATTTCAACCTAGCAATGACATGCATCAAATTATATTCATCATCATTTTGTAACTGAATGGAATAAAAACCATCAAATAATGTACCATAATCAATAACTTTAGATCCATTACTTAAACTAAAACCATAATATGAAAAATTAAAGGAAAAACCTAAAGGTGTTGGATCCCGTTCCCGGAACCCAACTCTCTTACTTAAACTCGTGAGACTTGAGCGTTCGCACTACTTTGAAAGGTTATAAATTTTTTTTTTCATTCTTGATCCATTTGAACCCTTAATGACATTTTGAGATATATCCTCAATCTTATAACATCCCAAAAGATTCACTCACGATAGCTCATAGTGTGCCCATGCTGCCTTATC
>JAOSBP010000204.1:18647148-18660404 GCA_027563825.1 Erythroxylum mucronatum
TTTTATTTCTTAACATTTTTAACAAACCAACCACTATCAATGGTAATGGTAATCATTCATTCATCTTAACCAACCACTATAATTATAATGATTATATCTATTCTCATTCCTCATTATATTCATTCCTATTCTCATTCTCATTACCCTCTATGAACCAAGCGCCCCCTAAATAATAAGGTTAAACGAGTTCAGAGAAATAATAATTACGTTTTAAGTTTAATCAAAAGTAAAAAATGCAAATATTTCTATTTTTATTAGTTTAAAAATTATTAAAATTTTCTAAAATTATTTTAACAATTTAAATATTGTAAAATAATTTTTTATTTTAATAAAATGCCACGAAACAATGACTTAAAAAGATAAAGACAGATGGCTTAATAAAAATAAGAATAAGAATATGTTATTATTTACAATATTTTATAAAATTTTGACAAATTAATTTAATAATTATCATAACATTATTAACCTGTTTTACTTTAATTTTCTTGGTTAAATTTTCTTTAATAATTCTTGTTATTAAAAATTTATTTATTTATTCATTAATTGGTTAATTGTTATAAATTAATTAGTTCATATAAACTATAATTAATTAATTAATTTTTATTTAATAATTTATTTTTAAATAAAACTTCAAATTTTTCGATAATCAAACAAAAATTTTAATTCTATTTAATGTTTCATCAATTTTATATTAATCTAATATTAATTAAATATTTTAAAATTAAACTTTTTATTTTATTATTTTAGTTTCAATTATGGTTTTAGTAGGGCACACCTAAAATACTATAGGCTACATGAATCCAGTCTCCTTTTTTTTTTTTTGGAGTCATAGACCATAGTATTCACCGACCGATCAGTGGCTAATTTTCTTGCTGATTTATAGGCATCTTACAGGGTGGGATAGCTGGCTTAAGGATTTAAGGTTGTTCCATACCCAAAGTCAAGAATCGAACCTCTAACGTTTGGTTAAGGATAGATGAATCCCTTACACTCAACCACACCCCTTAGATTATCAGGCCTCCTATTTTTATTATGGTATTCCTATCATATTTTATTAAATCTTATTCACATATTTACGTGAACATCACATAAATATATGGACGAGATTTAATAAAATATGGTTAAAACCGAATAATTAAAGTAGAGAATTTGATGTATAGACTGCTTATGCCTATCAAAATTTCTTCTCTTAAAAGACAACTTGATAGAAACCTTACATAAATATACGGATGATAATTATTAAGATTAGGTTGCCTGTGCCTGTCAAAATTAAAATTTTATGATTTTAGAGGCGCTGAGACGCCTGGAATAACATAGGCTGCCTGTTCAAAATTTCTTCTCCTGGAAAGCAAAAGCTGACAGTAATAGTTTGAAAATGGCTATGCAAATCCTTCCGTCCATTCTTCCCCATATTTTAGTTGTCTCCGTCGACCCCCTAACCCTACGCCAAAGAGTTAGAAATATGTAAAGTTATTATTAAGGGACGTTATGGTAATTGTCGCTCGACCGTGTTTCTTTCTCAGAAGAAGATAAGAACAACCAAGGGAAAGTGTCAAAGACTTCAGAAGGATAGTTCCAAGCATTTTCATACGTCAACGCAACTTTGGAAATTTGTGCATCAGTCAAGCTTTACTCGTTTTCCACACACATACGCATTATCTATACACGTCACATTTTTCGCTGATGCTCTGACCACTACATCTCCTTTCAGTTACGAGATTTACCGATTTTTTTTAATTTTATCAATATAGTAAACAAATTTAGTTTTTTCAATATTTAAAATGTTTTTCCAAATAAATTAAATACAACTTTTTATAATTTAAAATTTATATATTTCCACAATTGGGAATGAGCAAATTGGATTGCTTTATAGTTAGATATTGGTAAAACTTCTACCTCAAGTAATGGATTGATTCTCATTTTCTACTATCCAGAAATAACAAAAATTGTCCAACTCAACTTGGAATCAACAAATTTGACTTATGTTGCAAGCCTTATCGAATTACGTAATGAGTATGTTTCTGCTTCCAAAGACTTTATGTGCTGAGATTCAACTGGTGATGGCTCGGTTTTGGTGGAGAAAAGGTAAAGAGCACACCATGGGTATGCATTGGTTAGGTTGGGATAGGCTTGCTCTGCCTCGAAAGTTTGTAGGACTTAGTTTTAAGAAGATTTATCAATTTAACAAGGCCATGGTGGGAAAGATTGAATGGCGGTTGATTAATTGTCCAGAATCTCTGTTGGCAAGGTTCTTGAAAGCAAGATACTTCCTAGCAACGGACTTTTTAAATGCAACAGAGAAGTCAAATATTAGCTATGTATGGAGAGGTATCTTAGCCACTATTCCGATGTTGCAGTCTGGTTTATTCTAGAGAATTGGAAATGGTAGTAATACTTCCATCTGGTTAGACCCGTGGTTACCTTCTCTTTAAGGTTTTTAGCTGTCTTCAGATTTTGATTTTCGGAATAGATGTTTTCAGGTTTCAGATCTTATACTAAATGGCTCATGGAATGTCCTACTAATTTCTAGAGTTTTCAATGCAGAAGATACCAGTGCTATCCTATCAATTCCTTTAGGAAGGTCTCGAGCAGCAGATGCTTTATGTTGGAAATTTGAACGTAAAGGCGTATATACGGTCAAGAGTGCCTATAAATCTCTTACATGGCAGGGACAGAATGACCAGGTATCGGCTCAGTCGTCTTGTTGGAATAGATGTGACGGTGTAAAATTCCTCCCTTTCTGTTGAATTTTTTATGGCGAGCAGGAGTTCATATATTACCCTCAAGGGAACGCCTCCTCACGAGACATGTGCCTGTTGTTGATGTGTGTCCGCTTTGTCAAAGGAGTTTAGAGACAATTCTCCATATATTGGTCCAGTGCCCTTATGCACGCGAGGTATGGCAGTTGAGCCCCCTTGGCTGGTTCAATCTGCAAGTAAACTCATTTCTGGGTTGGTTAGCTGCTTTTACCTCTTTGTTCAATAATTGGGATATGGCTTTGGGAATATATGTTTGCTGGAACATATGGCAGAGTCGCAATAGATGGGTTTGGCAGCAAAAGTTCACATCCCCTGTGCATTGTTTGGTGCGGTCCAAGGGTGATTTTGAGGTGTGGCGGTCACTGCAAAGGAATGATGTCACAGATCATGGTGGGGGGTATTTTAGAAGCAGGGTCGTACAGTGGAGTCCGCCTCAGGTGGGAGTTTTGAAGTTAAATGTTGATATTACTACAGCCTTACCAGATCTGCAGTTTGGTATTGGGCTGATTGTGCGGGGCTCGAAGGGTGGTTTTGTAGCTGCTAAGAATGTAGTTAAAGATGGAGCTTTATGTGCTAGGGATGCTGAAGCAGTGGGGGTGAAGGAAGCATTGAGTTGGATAATGGCTAATTCTTGGTCACCAGTTTTGCTGGAAACGGATTGCTTGGAAAGAGAAAAGGTCAAATTTAATGGTTAAACAATTAGTAAAAAAGAAAAGGTAAAATTTAATAGCATGTATTGCAAGTGTGACCAAGGATGGGGATAAGTGTTAGACCCCTAAGTTCAGACTGCAGGATCGTGCGAGTGTTGGCGAGTCTTGGCCAATACTTGGCACGCAAGTCGGCATGAGGAAGGCGTGTTGACGAGAAAACATAGCAAAGTCTTGTGAGTTGGTGAGCAAAACCCGAGGAACATGCGAAGTAGGCAAGGGATGATGGAAGTATCGGCGAAGATCTCGAGAGTAGGCGAGATTGAATACGTGTGGGCACGCGTAGACGCGCATTGGTGGAAATCTTTGACGAGACGTAAGATTCAGATGCGAGGCTGTGCGGAGTTGGTAAACTAAGTCGTGCTAGACCCGAGGGTGTGCGAGAAGGCGCAAAGGCATGTAAGACCTCTCGAGGATGCATGAAGGCATACGAGCGCGACGAGGCGCTTAAGCACTTGACTTCGGCGAAACAAGTCGAAGGTATATGAACGGTGCGAGATTTTATGCTCACTCAGTTTGTGACTTGTACTTAGTCATAGAGCGATAAGACTGCACCAGGAGAGAGCTTGATCATGGAAAATGGACTTATCCATGGACGTGTATTAATGGACCTATGTACAGATAGGCTGCAGTGAAAACGTTAAGGCAAACATGGGCGAGTTAGATCAGACTTGGTACGAATTTTGGTATAGTCTCAGACCTTGTGGAGATTGACTCGACCCAAGCTAGGACTTGATAGACAAAGGACTTAGCCATGCTCGGATGGATGGACTACGACTAACGGACTTGTTGTGGGAAGCATTGGATCAGGTCAGTGGGCTAGTGGGCTTCAGCGAGATCACATTACATCATTAACAAATAGAGATCACGGAGAGATCTTGGATGATATGGCGATGACTGTGAGTTAGAGTTATAGTAAAACTCAACATCTGAAGATAGTGGAGATCTTTGCGGATAAGAATGTTAGCGTTCTAGATAAATGTAAACTATATCTTTATGTTATCTTATTAGATTCTATCTTATCAGTTAGAGTCTTATTTGGGTGGGGTGTCATCCAATTGGTTCATGAGATCTTATTTGATAGAGATAGACGTGATCTTAAGTAGTTCAAATTTAGTGAAAATCTGTGACTCTAAGCTAGGATGCCTATATGTAGCTCATTCGAGCTTTGCTCTTCTAATTCATTTAGAGGGAGTGAGTTTTCAGAGAGAGCATTCTTTGTATTCTTTTGAGGGAAAGTATATAAAGTTGATATTTTGACTGTATCTCTGTATTTTCCTTGTTGCCTATATTTTTGTTGCTTTCGCATTGTTTTTCAAGTGTGTGCGAAGTAAACACTTCGAGAGTTGAAAAAGGCTAAGTCTTACTTTAACAGATCTAAGTGAAATTACCGTGTAAAAGTTGTGAGCGAAAAATTTCGGGTGAAAATTCTAGTCTTCAAGGTGACCTTTGTATCGATAAGTAACTAGCATATGTTTGCCACATTTATAGCATCGGATTTTGTGACGTTTAGAATGAATGTGTCTGAAGTAAATAAACCGTGGAATTGTCATTATTATTGCTTATAATTCCCTTAGTAGCAAATTGCAATAGATTGTGGTGTGTACCATTTCCTCTATTTAATAACTAAAATCCACCTTTCCCCAGGAAAATTCACAAAATTGAAGTAAATTATTTGAAGAGATGGAGGAGCATAAACAAATATCGATGGCAGGAAGCCACAAGGCCCTCTTTTTACTTGAAACAATACAAACATAAATTTGCTCTAACCAGTACAATTTAGACTATAGCCCAATGCCGATGTATGCAGTTAAAAGATCGTACAAGTTTCGTACGAACAAAAAAGGAGAAAAGCTAAAGAAGTTTTTTTTCCTTTCTTTTCAATGCCAACAGTATTATGGCCTTTTTTTTTTGGGCAAATGCATTATCTTCAGCAGTTGGGGGCCTGGGAATTTTTCACCACCAGAAAGGGCGGTGACTTTTCTTCCAAATCTGGATGACGGTAAGACCAATAGACGTTCTCTCAAAGAAGTCAAGATGCCAAAAGTTTAGAAGACGAGGTTTCTACAAAAGCAGTGGATTTCCTGGGAAACTGTTTCAACAGCTTGATAAGTTCATAAGTTCTTGTGCCTCTACCACAATAAAGGCAAAGCTCAAGTGGGGTTAAACCATCCTGAGACAAGAAAAACAATAGCCAAGGATTATGAATCTAAAGAATCGGGTTATACACAGAAACACAGCAGATAGTATATGATGACTGAAGACTCTATCATCGGTGAAAGAAAAGGATGCTATTATAGACAAATCATATCCACATGCCATCAAAGGAGTTCCTGCTCTCCTATTACAACCAAAACCAGAAACAATGCCATTTTGTAGTCTGTCGATGAAATACAAAAATGTAATTAGTTGACTTTACTAAGTTCTTAAACTGGTCAAGGATGGTCCAACAACTTAAATAGATTTTCACATTTTGCAATGAAATATAAAATTTCAGCAGGATCTTGAATCTTATGAGTTGATGTATAATGTCAAGAATGTGTAAAAGGTGTTAAAGAGTACACAAGAACAAGAGGATCAGAAACCAAGCTGCAATGTAACAGTAAAGCAATAAAAAAAGAGAAAGGAAATACCAGTAATCAATAGTCATTTACCTTGTTTCTTACTGTCTTATCAGCTCCTTTAATCAATAATAACTTCACTATATCAGTTCTTTGAGCTTGAACAGCAAGATGTAATGGCGTCCATCCATCCTAGAATGGAAAAACGGTAGTTCTAATCAATAAACAAGAAATTGAAGAGAATATGTTTACGAGGCAAAAATGAAAATGCGCTATACATACATCGTCCTGGAGGTTTACATCAACATTGTACAACAATAGGAGTTTAATAGCTGGACTAGATGCTGTTTGAACAGCATAGTGCATCAAGGTGGCACCGTCCTATCACAGTAAGCATAGAGAGAAACTGTAAGTAAGAATTTGCAGATAGAGACACAAAAGTTCACAACCAACATTGTTTCCGAAGTCACCAACAATTGTTTAGACGAGAAAAAGTGGGTTTTGGGATATTTAACAAGTCTGTACTCACAGTATCCCGAACAAAAGGAGATGCTGATTCTCTCAAAAGATAGGTGGTAATAGCTTGCTTTTTACTTATTACTGCTTTGTGAAGTGCAGTCCAACCATCCTGAAGAACATTTAAGGATCTAAGCTCCAAAACACAAACGAAAATAACAATCTAGAATTCCAAGCTTAACAATAGACATTTTGTCCAAAAAGGAAGAAACCAGAACCATTGAAACGTATCATTCACCAAGAATATTATCAAATTTAATCGTACCAGATCAACAGCGTTAATGTCAACATTATGCTTCAATAAGATGTTCGTAAGATAGAATTCTCCTGATGCAGCAAGAGTGTGCAATGGAAGCCATTTTTTCTGCAGACGATGGATAGCACTTATCAACATTAATTGACAAGATGTGGGAAGTATCCAGCGAATTATGCAAGAAATGACAATTCCTTTTAAAACTTGAGATAAACAAAACTAAAATACAACATATGCAGAAGATTGTTTTTCAGAGCCCATAAATGAGCCACTAATAATTCGTAGTTTTAGAGAAAAAAAAAAACCTACTACAATTCATTTGGTCCTTCACTATTGGTTGGAACAAGAACGAACATCGAAACCATAAAAAATATAGACACACACACGCATCAGACAAAAAGATAGTGACTAGGAAGTATTGAGTCAAATGGTAAACTCACAGACGTAGCAGGCTCTAGATGAGGAATCTTCCTATTCAACAAGGTCTTTTCATCTTTGGTGAACAACTTGCGCCGGGCTAATGAAGTAGAAGAAACATAAAAACAAACCAAAATAAACCAGAAGCATAAGTAATAATATTAAGAAGAAGAAGAAGAAGATAATACCTTCAGATTTCCCAGGCACATATTGTCCACTGTTAAAAAACTCCGTAACATCATCGAAACTCTTCCCATAAACTGCCCATCTGGGGTTCTTAGGAGACACACGCTCGGCGGAATTCTCTTTAACTTCATCGCCCTCGTCCTCCTCTTCCTTCACCGGAAAGGTTGTGGGGTTATCGAGAACAAGCGGCTTCAACTGTGCCAACTTGGCCTCTCTGTAGGCCTTGTACTCTTCCAAATTCACACTCCTAATGGGAGCTAAGGCCTTCCTTTTCTTTTCCAATCTGCTGTTGAATTCCATCTCTTGAGCAATCTTCCGTCTCTCTTTCTTAGTCATATGAATCTCTGCCAACACTTCCGTCCAGTGGTCAGGGACCAAATTCTGCCTTTGAACTTCTGGGACGACAGTTTTCTTGGACTTTGGTTTCTTTGTAACGGAACTGGAATCTTTGACGACATTGAAGTTGGAATGGAGATATGGGTCCTCGAATACACCCTCTTCGAAGACGACGCAATCGCCGAGAACATGGTCATCATGAGCGTAACAGAAAGAGGGTACCTTCCTCGGAAATTTCAGAGAAGAAAGCTTAGGAGATGAAGAGGAGGGATTAGTAATTACACTTGCAGGAAAGAAAGCCTTAAGGTTTTGTGGGTTTAGCAGAGTTGCCGGTGTCATTTGTGGCTGTAAATCCACGCTCCGTGCTTTGGCAAGTGATTTTGGAGTCATAGACAATCATCCCTGAAAGGGCAAGTAGTATCTCTTTCCTTAATGCGTGGGATGGGCTTGGTAAGGGATTGGAATTTGAACCTATTGCAGTTATGGGCTTTGAAGGGATTGGTAACATACGATTTGCCTACAGTTTTTCTTTGCTTTTTGTATATGTTACTGTAACATAGGCTTAAGTATAGGACGGAATCTTTTATCTAATATTACAGTGTCTTATTTTGTATCATGAATCTCAACTATTTATTTATGCGGGTCTCATATTTATTTATGCGAGACCCATATGAGATCCACATAAATAAATGGCTGAGATCCATGAGACAGAATAACACACCATAATATTAGATAGAGGATCTGGATTCCTTGGGTCACTTTTTAGGAGAAATCATTTGTTTTACTTACTATGTTCTTACTTTTTTAGTTTCATCTCATCCATATATTTTTTAAGTTTTATATAAATGTGTTGATGAGATGCGTCAGAACAAAATACGAGTAAAGTAAATGGATCAGGTAACTTGTTCCCATTTTTAGGTTTGGTCGATTGTAAGGTTTAAATTTCATCTCTATTTAGTAACTCAATTTTCTTTGTTCTATAATATTCCTTTCTTTTGGCCTTGTGCTTCTAATTAAGGGTTTTTTTTTTACTTAAGTTAAGTTTATTAGAATCCATGTAATTTCAGTATATTCTTCATATATCTTTTACTTTTAAAAATATTAATAACTCTTTTTATATTTTTAATTTTATAACACTCATTTCTTCTATCTTCAATTTCTATTAAAAAATTTATTAACAAATTACAAAGCATGATTATTTTAAGTTAAGATCTCACTAGAATTGGATTATGAATATTAGTATATTGAACTTGGAAGGGATAGTTTTTAGATAACATCAATTTTACCTAAGAAACAAATTGATTAATGATGATTTTAAGTTGGGGGAAGTATCTTCTACCCATAAAAGGGAGGTATGACGATGTATTTAGAGACCTAATAGATGAAAAGTTAAGTCATAAAGTTGGCTTTGCACCTTCTGAAGATATTAAGGCTTGTGAGAAAATAAAGTTCGGTTGTTGTTTTGTGTATGAACACCTTGACAAGAGGATGTCATTTAAGTCAAAGAATGGGATACAAGTATTAAGCTGCTACTAATTAGGGGACCATATTGAAAATCTAAAGATTGTTGTATATATAGAAGAGGGGCATAAAGTACTAAATGAAATTGTGATTAGGAATTTGTTCAATGAAATTGTTTCTTAAAGTGTGCCAAGTACAAATTGATTGAATAAGCAAATAATTTGTTTAGGAAACTATCTATATAATGTATAGTTACTTGGATTATAAAAATTATTATTGGTACAAAATATTGGGCCTCCAAAAGTAATGAAATGTTTGAAAAAACACAAAATGATACGCTATAATTGAGAAAGTTGGCCTAATTGGAGTCATCCTAACTTATGCTCAATTTTACTTTGCAACTATATTGGCTCACATATGGAAGAAACAAGAAGATTCGTCCCTAATTACAAAGTAGTTTAAAATGTTGTTGAGTATAGCCTGCACGATGAAACTTAAAGTTATGGATGTCATACTTCTAATTTAAAGCAAAGAAAGGTTCATATGCATAATAAATAAGTCGCTTATAAAGTGCTAATGGATGAGACTAGTGTGTTCAGTATGATTGTCATAAAGTTAATTTGTACCAAAGAGATCTTAGGTCTGATTTAATTACTGAAAACTCAATAGATAATATTTGGAAGTTTTTCAATGATAAAGTCACTAAAATAGTTATCATTGTTCCAAATATGAATGGTAAAATAAAAATAAGGGTAAAAGATATAATTATCCCATGTTGTTTAAGAAACTTTAGAAATTTTCTTTAATTTTTAAAATTATTGAAAACCTCCTTTTAGTTTTCAATTTTCCAAAAAATCATTCTCTTAGATTTTGATTAAAAAATAATGATGAAACGCACACAATATGAACATTATACGATGGCTAATCAAATGTCACTAATATGATAACTCAACTCAGCTCTTAACCTGATTTAAACTAATTAAATTAGCTTTAAAATAATAATTTAAGTTAATTATAATAAATTATTGATTTTAGTTGGGCTTGATTAGTTCAATTCTAGTTTAAAATTTTGATTAGATCATCATGTTAGTTATATTTAATTGGCCCACTTGTAATGCTAATATTTAGTGAAGTTTGATAGAAAGAATTTTTTTTCTAAAAATTTGAAAATCTCAAAGAGATTTTTCGATAAGTTTAAATGCTAAGGAATTTCTTTAAAATTTTTCGAACTACAAAGGTGTTTTTTGTCTTTCATCTAAAAAAGTACTAAAGAAAATTTTAAATAGGAAAGAGCATGTTTTTATTCAAATTTAAATATGATAATATTACTCAAATAATATTATCTATGTATATCATCACTTAAGTATTTATAGATTATCTACAAATTAAAAACTTTTTTGAAATAACATATTAGTAAGTTTCCTAACTATTTTAAAAGAATTTTGTATCTTTGTTAGCAATGTATGCTTTAGGTCTTTTAAATGTGATTATCTGCTAAATTTATATATAATCAACACATTAATTATATACATATGTCTAATATATCGTTTTCCCACATTCAACCCAAGTAGGACACCTTTTAAAATCATATATGTGAGTTCACTATTAATGGCGTATCATTTAATTCAAAACAAAATTTTGTAGAATATACTATGAGTAACCCAATTAAAATATCATAACATCTTCCGCTTACACATGATAAGATCTAAAGAGGCTTTACATTTCTAAATTTCATATAATATACTTATGTTTACTTTTTTTTTTTAATTTAGAGAACTTACATAAAGGATCATAAAGATAGTAACTTGTGCCACTATTTTAACTTCAAACTTTGTGCACAAAGATTTTTGAAACATGAGGAATTATTACAAAAAATTAAGCTCAAATAATAAATATAAATGACCCAATTTTTAAAGTAGTTTGCTTTATAGTTGTATAGGTTCACTTGTAGTTAGAAGCAATATTAAAGAATCGAATCAAAGTATTGAACTCTAATGTAAAACGTCTAATAGGTTGAATCGAATTGAATAAGGTTCAATTAAATGTGAAGTAATAATTAAAATATAAATCATATAAAGGATAACTTTAAAGTCTATAAAAAAGGTGTTAGAGCACATTTAGTAATTAATTATATATGATGTATTATCATACATATATATTAAAATTTTAAACACGATACTTGTGAAGAAAAATAAATGTATAAATTTTCCAATTTGAAAAAATTATCCAAAAGTTTAACACTAAAACTTATATTTTTTAATATAATCACTGCATTAAAATCTAATGCATAAATAACATCATTTTCATAATGTCTTAAAGAGCAAATATATAAAATTTTAATTTATTATTTATATAACAAATTATATTTCAAGATATAGAGAAATAACGTAAAAAATATAAACTTTTAAAGTCTAAAGTATTTGTTCCTACAAACATAAATAATTGTTTAGTTAATGTCATAAAATAGATAGGTTAAAGTATTATTCTTCTTTCCTAAGGTCATGTGTTTGAAACCCTCATCTCTTTAAGATTCTACATTCGTTGTCCTTTCTTTTGGTTAAACTGAATTAATTAATTGATTTTAGGTTCAACCAAAGAGACGTTACAAAAATAGTGTGTATTTGATACTCACCTTTCCCTAAGGTTGGATATATAATGGATTCCTTTTTTAAGTTGAACTAAATTGGTTAGCTAATTCTTAATTAAATCAAAGAGAAACTACAAAGTTAATAGGTTATTTTTAGGATAAATTATATTTTAAATCTCAACTTTTACTGGATTTTGTAATATTATTCATAACAACTAAAAATATTAATCAAACTTCTAATTTTTTACAAAAATAGTCCACCATTAACAATGTTGATGTGAAATATCATGTAGATTGGCTTTGTGTTATTCAGGTTTCTCTCTAAAGCTAACTTAAATAAGGTGCTAGGAGTGAGTCCTTATCACATCCAAAATGCTCCACTTTTCTTGCAGCCATGGTGTCTAAGCTGATGTCTAAAAAGTGTCAAACAAGCTAACATACTGATAAGGGTAAATATTTATAATGCTCCATTACAGTGTTTACTAAAGGGCTCAATCTTCTTATTAGCTTCACATATGCGCCATTATGTGTGGATGAGAATATGGCTCATACAAGGAGAATTGGCTACGCAAAACTCTGTGTGAATTAGTCAAAAGATTTAGAAATTTTGAATGAAATACCATTAATGAGGTTAAGAAAGAATGAAGAGTTATTTGAGGAATCGATGAAGGTATCCTACCAGTGGAAGCCATGATTAGCAATCTAGGTCAAATAATAGAAACCAATAGGTAGGACATTTGTCAATGGGGCCTATTATGAACTTATGAGGCTAACAAAGCAAATATTTATAGAACAAGGGGTAATGATTGAACCAAATCTTCAACAACAACAAAATGGAAATCATACTCTAAGTGGTTTTTAATACTAGTCCAACTTCAACTAGAAATGGGATAAATAAGAACACGATTGAGAATAGAAACAGGAAGGAGAGCATTTAAGGAGGAGAGTGGTATCCCTTTAAAAGCTTATCAAAGGTCGAAAGAGGGTTCATCCCAAATGGAGAGCATCATGTAAAACTCAAGTATTGGATAGGTTGAAATTATAAAATAGGAGGAATCCATAAGGGATAACATAAGGAAGTCTAGTAAGAAAAATGTGTTGGACCCCGTTATCGGAGCCAAACTCCGGATCTTGTAACATGAAACTTAGTCATTTTACCTTGTAGGGTTTATTCCATTTAACCCTAATTAGCCGTCTTTTTTTTTTTGAATTATTAACATTATGAAATCCTTAATAGACATGAATCATACCTTGTTCATATTCTATCATCTCGAATTTCACTTGCAACGTCTTCAATGTCGGGCCCGTTCAAAACATGTCTCATACTTGAACTCAACTTGCTTACTTGTGGTCCAAATGGAGAAGACTTGGAGAATTCAATTTCCAATTGACTTCTTCCTAGTATCATGGTACAAATCCCTTGTTTAATTTGGCACAAGAAATACCTTAATTGGAGTTTTACAACTCAAGATA
>JAOSBP010000204.1:18674963-18687886 GCA_027563825.1 Erythroxylum mucronatum
AATAAGTTGAGTTACACAATGTACAAGTCGACTTATCGGTACCGTGCATGTGTAAGTCGAGTTACCCAATGTACAAGTCGACTTACGCTTACAAAAATGCATAGCAAGAGGAGTACTCACTAGTTTAGCTTTTTCCATATTAAACCTTTCGAAGACTTTTTGAATGTATGCCTCCTATGATAGCCATAATGTTTTAGCCTTTCTATCATGAATGATTCTCATGCCAAGTATCTGTTTAGTTGGCCTAAGCTTTGCATTGCAAAAGTCTTGTTTAATTCTTGCTTCATCCTAGTGATTATAGGTACATCCTTGGAAATAATGAGCATATCATCATCATATAAGAGAAAAATTATAAAATCATTGTCAAAGAATCTCTTCAAGAATACAAAATTATATGAAGAAGTTTTTTCATAGCCTTACTCGCCCCATGAAATAAATAAATTTTTGGTATCATTGTCAAGAGGCCTACTTTAGGGCTTACAAACTCTTCTTTAATTTACAAAAAAAATACTCTTGCCCTTTACTTTAAAGCCTTTTGGTTGCTCTATATAATTGTTGCTCCATATAATTGTCTTCCTCTAGGTCACCATAAAGAAAAGAAATATTCACATCCAATTGCTCAACCTCCAAGTTCAAACTATCAATTAAACCCAACATGACTCCAATTGAGGACACCTTGATAATTGGAGTAAATATCTGTTGAAAGTCTACCATTTCTTCTTATTACAGCTTTTCACAATATGCCTCGCTTTGGGTCATGGTTGCTTAGCATTCTCATTTTGTTTCAACTTTTGTACCCATCAATTTTTAAAATCTGTCTTACCCTCAGGTAGCTTAACAAGATCAAATAATTATCATGTTAGGATTTTATTTCATATTTCATTTCATCTATCTAAAGCTACTTGTCATCACTCTTTATAGCCTTTTGAAAATATTTAAGCTCTTTACCATCAAGCAAAAGTATATAATCATTAGTAAATTATCTTGTAGAAGGTTGTCACTCATGGGTAGACCTTCTCAAGAGGGCTAGCTAAATTTCTAGAGTGTCTTAATATTGACTGCCAACATTTTGACCATTATTGATAGAAGTTTTTGTTAAAGTTTACTGCCATCGAATTTATCAACTTAATGGTCATCTTCATTATAAGCTGAAATAGGGGTAGAAGTGAGTGGAGATGGATCCAGGTTAACCAAGTCGTCTCTTCTTCGATATTTAGTCTTCTGCTCCTATATATTAGATATTGTTTGGTCCTCAACAAATACCATATCTGTGTTCCAAATAAGTTTTTTCTTAGTTAGATCATATAAATTGTATCCAAATTCGTCTTGGCTATAGCCCATGAATATACACTATCATGCCATTGAATCCAACCTTGTTCTTTCATCTCTAGCTATATACGCATATGCTTTGCATCTGAATACACATAAATGGTCATAGGAGATAAATAAGTTACTATATTCATGCCTTACCCTAAAAGCCTTTTTAAGCTTGGCTTCTTCTAATAAGCAAACAATTCTTTATATCAGACTTCTTTTCATCTATTCAACTACTCCGTTCAATTGACGGGTTGCCTTATGATTTGCAAAAATCATCAAGTGGTCCAATATATTCACTTCCGTTATCAGAATGAAAGCATTATAATTTTCTCCTAGTTTTTCTTTCAACTAAAGCTAGAAACTACTTAAAAACATTAAACACTTGATCTTTAGATTTCAAAGCATATACCTAAAGTTTTTTAGAACAATCGTCAATAAAGGTAACAAAATAAAGTGCACCACTAAAAGACTTTACCTTCAATGAACCAAAAACATCTAAATGATCTAACTAAAGCAAACTTGCTTTTCTCAACAAATGATGGCCTTTGAATAAAACTTTACTTTAGTTCCTAGTCATACAAAAAGGGCACTTTTCTAACTTTGCACTCTTTGCTTTGGGTAGCATGTTTTTCTTAATCAAACAATTAAGTTCGTCATCACTTATATGACTAAAATATTAGTGCCATAATTTTGTTGGATCACTATCTATAATATTGAAACAATCATTTGCAATTAAAGCTTACTTCAGGTAGAGGCTTGTATGCTTCTTTCCGTAAGCTACCACTAAGGAGCATTTAGTGAGCTTCAATTTTCCTTTACTAAAGGTGTTGCAAATGTCTTTATCATCAAACTTATTAGCCGAGATTAAGTTTAAGTGAATGTCTAGTATATGTCTAACATTCTTGAGCAGGAACCTTGCTTCAATGCCTGTTACTAAATAGACATCTCCAATTCCTACTACCTTTACCATCCATAATTACCTATTGTCAATACTTAATAATCACCAAGAGTATAGGAAGTGAAGAAATCCTGTCTTGGTGAAATAATTAATAAGGCACCATTATCAACTACCTAATTTGATTCATGACTAGCAAAATTAACCAAATTATCATCATAAATAATGATAATTCGTCATTAGTTGCAATAACAACACAATCACCATTATCTTGATCCCCCTCTTCCTGCTTTTTATCCTACTTATTGATGACATTCTTATTATCTCCTTTCCATTTTCAACCATTCTTTTTGGCATGACCCATTTTATCATAATAATGTCATTGCATACTTTTATATCTTCTTTTATACTTGCTTCGACTTTTGCTTATACCAGATGGACCTTTGCTCGTACTTCCCCTCTTATTCTCTATGACAAGTGCCTCTTCAAATTGTGTTGATGAGGAGACTTTTTTCTCATCTCCTTGTTCAGGACACCTATTTTAGCAATGTCTAGATTGATTTTTCCATAGGATCTGCGTTGTAAAATGTCATTCAAAAAGCATACCAAGTATCAGGTAAAGTACTAAGTAACATAAGTCCCAAAACTTCAACATCAAACTTCATCTCTATGGTTGAAAGTTGATGAACAACACTCTTAAAATCATTTAAATGATCGGATATAACAAAACCTTCTTTATACTTCAAGGCCATCAATTGTTTAATCAACTATAACTTGTTATTCCTCTGTTACTTGCATATAAAGATTCAAGTTTGTCTTACAAAAGTCTTTGCAATAGTTTCATTAGTGATATAGTTAAGAATATTATCATTTACACATTGACGAATATATGCACAAACTTATTGATGCTCAAAATTCCATTGCTCATATGTTTTATTTGTAGGCATTTTGTGCTAAATATAGGTAAATTTTAGCTCTTAGACAGATAACAATTCTTCATCTTTCCTTTACATAGATGATTGGTAGGACCATTCAAACTAACCAGCCTACTTATGATGGCACTCATCTCAATGACTTGAAAAATAACAAATATAACCATAGCTCTGATAATAGTTAATGGAAAAAAAAGAGTGTTATCAAACTAAAGTCCTTCCACAATTGCAAATTATTCCTGCAAGATCAACATAACCACAATAATCCTAGTAAGTATAAATATATGAAAATAAGCATTCAAATATAAGAGCTAAGACACATGGATATTTTACGTGAAAAATCTCTCCAATACAAAGAAGAGAAAAAAATCACAAGATACTAAGTCCACCAAATTGATCAAAGAATGTTACACAAAACCCAATTCTAATGATCACCAATGGGTACACAACCCACACATCAAAAACCATCATCAAATTGAAGAAAACGAATAAATTCGGTGAAAATGATAACTAAAAAAATAAGAGCTTGAAGAAGAAGTTACTTCTCACAAACTAGAGTAGCAATAAGTGATATGAATATTAAACTTGAAGAACCAAGCGTCTCAAACTTGCCATCAAAATATTGGCACAAGATCACCTGTACCAGTTATTCTGGTCCTATTCTGTGCCACTCTATCTTAGCCACACATTTATATGGGACCATATAAATGTGTGGCTGAGATAGAATGGCACAGAATAGGACCAGAATAACTGGTACAGAAGATCACATCCCCTAAATATCAGCTAGATATAACCACGTTTAACCTGCAATCAGAGCACTTGTTTAGGGGTATGCACTAAAACACAAACATTAGCAACCTTTTAAAACCCATGATTCTCTTATGTTTGTAACTATCTACTGTATGTACCAAATGAAAAACCACAATAACTAGTGAACTCCCTTTGTGTTCCCACTTTAGTGTTTAACATATAGGACATCTCCTGTAAAATCTTTTTATAATTAAATATTTTTAAAACCCAGTCTTTAGATTTATTTTGGTAGTTATTATTAGCTATATTAGTTCTTATAATAAATAATAAACCATTAAGTGTCATTTTCTCTTTAAATATCTATACGTATAATGAAGATTTGAATAATCGACGTCTTTGTAAATTTTTATATTGCAATAAATAACATTAATGTTTACCTAAAGTATAAACTATTTAGAGAATAAAGGATTTAGATATTTCCATTTTCTTTTTAAGGAATAAGAGTGAATGATAAAGAAAATTTTAAATGCCGAAAGTACAAAATCACTGTGACAAAGTCTCAACTCTGAAATCTCAGGAGCTCACAAGTGAATGTGAATTGGTTCATGGTACAAACTCTGTTTCTAGTTACTAGATCTTGTAGTTAGATTTTTCTCTTGGCTTCTCGAAATTGACTTGGCTATTCAATTTGGGGGGTTCGAAGGAACCAGCAATGGCGAAAGGGAGATACTCTCGTCTTCCACCTCGGAAAGCGTCCTCTTCGACGCTGATAATGGGAATGCTCCTCATGTTCACTTTCGTGATTCTGATTCTTCTCGGTCTTGGAATCCTTTCAATTCCTAGCAATTCCGAGGATTCCCGTAAAGTCAACGATCTCAGCACCATCATTCACAATCAAGTCGGCAGGTTCTGCATTTTAAGTGTTATTAGGCTGATTTTGTCGGGATTGTTGTAATCTTGTAATTTGTGATCTTTGGGGGTTAGGGATTTATTGTTTCGGAAATTTTGGGTATAATTTGCAGAAGTGCTGGAGATGAAGGTAAAAGGGAACAGTGGGTTGAGGTGATCTCGTGGGAGCCTCGAGCTTTTATTTATCATAATTTTTTGGTGAGTTATTCTTCGATTTGTTTCAATTTTTCACTGAAATTGATGTTTTTTTTCCCTGTTTTTTCAATTGTTGAAGATTTTGCTTCAATTTTTATGATTGCGTGTTGTTAAGCAATTTCAATTGGTGGAACCTAAGTTTTACTTGCAACTAAATTGGAATGGATCAAAAATGACAATTTTTTGAAGTGTTTCAATTAAATCCGGTCGATTTTACGATCTCAAGAATCTAATATGAAACTCAAAATCTGAAATTGTGTCCTTTGATTAGTAGAATGCCTTCCTTTACATTTTCCTTCTGGTCCTCTTCCTTTACAATCCTGCTTTCTTACATGGAGCTTTGTGTATGGCTATTATTTGGACTTAGTGGTTTTTAGTTACATCCTTAATTATGTTATGCCATCTGGTGTGATCAAGAAATGCGGTTGATTGTTTTGGCAGACCAAAGACGAGTGCGAATACCTAATCACTCTTGCTAAGCCTCGTATGCAGAAGTCAACTGTTGTTGATAGTGAAACTGGGAAGAGCAAGGATAGCAGGTGGTACTTCTTTCTATCTTTAGGTTGTGCACTTTTTCAGTTCAGTTGTCATTTCATGTATGCCAGTTGTCAGATTCTTCTTTTATGAATCTGTATTTAATTTTTGTAACCTAAATTGATTGTGTATGTTAAAGTGCAGAGTGCGTACGAGCTCAGGGACATTTCTGAAAAGAGGCCGCGACAAAATCATTAGGGACATTGAGAAAAGGATTGCTGACTTTACCTTCATACCTGTAGGTATGCATTTGAACTTCATAACTGATAGATCTTCTTCTAGTCGTTATTCAGTTAACTAATTGCACATGTTTGTGTAATTTGATTCATTTTTGTATTAATTTGGACAGCATAAAGCTGCTGCTCGGTATGAACAAAATGCTCACCTTTCTGTGGTTATGTAATCTGAAAGAATAAAAAGTATTAGTTGATTGAATGAAGTTTACTGTTACTATGCTTGTAGCTTAATTTATCTGGTTCTGGTAGTTGAAAGGAGTTCAAATTTAATTTGTTAGGTTAGGCAATTACTATCAGTTTTTCTATTGTGCCAAATGCATCCTCATCATAAATCCTTCGGCACTACATCAACATCATTAACTAAATTTTGCCTGTTGGCGTGCGGAGATATTTATGCTTCATATTTTGTTTCCAAGGAAATGAAGTGACAGAATCTGTTAACTATTCTTTAAATGCAATCCTTTTTGCAATCTGCCAAACAGTGTTTGGTTTGGTTGAATTTTGGTGCTTATTGTTGATTATCTTGATCATACTCGCCAACACAATGTTTAGAACATGGAGAAGGACTTCAAATCCTCCACTATGAAGTTGGACAGAGATATGAACCTCACTATGACTACTTCAGTGATGATTTCAACACCAGGAATGGGGGCCAGCGTATAGCTACCATTCTTATGTACCTGTAAGTGACATCATACATCTCCCACAAATATTTTTAACTGCTAGTGCATTTCACATACTCTTATTCACTTCCTCGACTGTCCTATTCCCTCTGTTACTGCTATACACAGCTCAGATGTTGAAGAAGGGGGTGAGACAGTGTTTCCTACTGCTAAAGGAAACTTTACTGCAGTGCCTTGGTGGAATGAGTTATCTGAATGTGGGAAAAAGGGGCTTTCTGTCAAACCCAAGATGGGCGATGCTTTACTTTTCTGGAGCATGAAACCTGATGCTTCGCTAGATCCTTCAAGTTTGCACGGTTGGTTATAGCCAAAATGATCATGCTTGCAATTATATTATTGCTAATTATTAGTGCTTTGTCTTCCAGTTATTGTGATATCTGAATACAGTAATGATACCATCTTTACTTTGCTGCAGGTGGTTGCCCTGTGATTAGGGGTAATAAGTGGTCATCAACCAAATGGATGCGTATAAATGAATATAAAGTATGATTCAGCATTATAAACGTTAGTATCTGTCACAAAATAGAGAATTAATTATCTGTTGTTTGAAGCCTTTTTTGTTGTTACTACTACCGGTTATTATAGAGCTGACCCTACATTGGTTAGGGGGCGAGTTTTGGCTTTGAACTACATTTATGGGCAAACTGATTAAGGATAATTTGAAGTTTTGAGGTTGTCGGAGAAACTTATATATGCATGATTGGACATTTGATTGAACTGACAAATTGCGATCATGCAAAGCTAGTTTATAGGCACACTTGTTCTCCTTTTACTAGGATTTTTGATTGTGTTTCTGAACTGAAGAATTCCTCTTTATATATATCTCAACTTTTTACTGCTTCAAGTTTAGTCATAAATTTTACATTTCCTACACTGCCAAATATGCAGATGAGCATAGCTAATTAGCTTTGATTTTCTCCAAGGGTTTTATACTTAAAATTCTGAAGTGTATTCCAACACCCTATCTATTTATGTGAACTTCTTTTCTTCTTTTGGTACTCATACTGCTTTTTGTTGCATCTCATATGCAGGAATTTGCGTGACTTTACATATGCCTTTTAACTCGCATATCACCATAGAGTTGTGGCATTCATGGAGTGAAAGTGGATATGTAGTGTTGTATACATGGAGCACTTTCTTTTGTTAACAACGACAATATAACGAGTAACTGGTTATAGTAGAGCGAGTTTTGACAACTTATTAGTCGCTGAAAGGGAAATTCTCTTACCTGAATTTCAGCTGAGATACCATAGCAATTCATTCCTAAATAAAGTTATGGCCTTCGTGCTATACTATTCTTTTTTCTTAATTCCTTTTTGTCGACAAACCTCAGCTCATCAAAATGGTTTTCTGCTTATAAGCTGTAGCTCGGCATTCGGTGACAACACCATCGACTTAAGTCTGGGTAAAACAAGATGAACAATTTGGTGACAGGCCCATCGATTTAGTGCATTGATATTGTGATTGTTATAGTCTGTATTTACACCGGGGAACACAACGGGATGATGCCCGTTCCCAGCAATTTGATGGCCAGTAAGCCATGTGTCAGCATTTGCTCGACTCATAGCTCTTCATTATCACTGTTTGAGTTTGAATTAAGAAAGTACTAGTAGCGTTCCAAACTCAGCACGAACCAAGATAACTGTGATGGCAGCTATAACAACATCACCATGCCTAAGTGAGTTGTCATGAAAATTGAACTCCACAACCTTGGTCTGAAAGTCTTTTGATGCCTGAGTGAGTTGTCATGAAAATTGAACTCCACAACCTTAGTCTGAAAGTCTTTTGGCAGAGCAACCCTGTAATCCTGTGAAAGTATTTTTTAAAAAAATTGAGATTCCTTTGAATGGGGCGTTTTTTCTTTTTCAGTTTCTTTCCTTCTATGACAAATTCTTTGTCATATTTCCTTCTAAACGTATAACGTTTGTACTTATCTTTTGACCACAATCTATCCTAATTCCTAAGTGGAGAATTTTTGTGCAACTTATTATGATTATGTCCTCAATGCAACAATATGGATTTGACAATCATCTTTAGTTATAATTGTTAGTTTATGCCCTGTAGTTACAATCGGTTGGTCGTAGTTTAGTGACAAAATAATTTAAAGACAGTTGTTATCTTGTATATATTTATATATATGTGATAAAGTTTATGAGATAATTATATATTGCAAATAAATCACAACGAGATTATAATTATGAAATTCGTATTACATATATATTATCCTTAAGTGGTTCCTAGTTTTTATTCTATTAAGAATAAACAGTAATAGAATATAAAGAGACTAGCACATGTCATGTAATTCCTTACAGTGAAACTAGTTAATCTCATAAATTAAAGTATGAAGATATTTAAATAAACATTAGTTGCTTATTAGATAACAAGTTCACTAAACTGACTTCATGTTAGAAATCTATTTGACATGTATATTTATATAAATTCTCACTGTGATGATTGTATAAGTAATACTTTGACTTGAAATCTTCAAAGTTATCTTGTATAGAGATTGCTATTTTTGATACTATTTATGACATATTTTAATCATATGATAGCTCAGTCGGTTGTATTGAATGTAACATGAACTATATGAAGGTAGTTAAGTGATCAAGATATGATTCATCACCCTAAAGTAATTAGGAAGAATGTTATGTTATTTTTTATTAGTATTAATTCAAAAAAGTCCTTAGCCAGGTTGGAATGACACTTTGTAAATAGTTTATAAATGCGATTAATTGGATCAGGGTTAACGGTAGAGAACTAATATGATTAGATTCAAAAATATAGTAGACATTAAATACATGCTCTTTGTCTAATCATAACATTGTATAATGAAAGAATTAAATTATACGAAAATATCATACGTAGAAATGTTAGTCAAAACCACTTTGACAATTTTAAAAATTTGAGTAGTCATGATGTGTTACTAGACGTCAATCTCGATATATGAATATAAATTATTGAATTAACGAATTAAAGATAAATTAAAAGAATTTAATTCATCTAATCCTAAATATAATTTAGGGTTATGATTTATATCTATTACTAATAAATTTGGGAATATAATGTATCATACATAAAGACGGGTTAAAAAGAACAAAGTCAATCAAGTCGAACTTAAATGGAAAGTTTGAGAATTATTTGTAATTTTAATTAATATTAAAATTTAATTTCAATTAATTTACTAAGAGGTCTTAAACTTATTATAAATAAGTTTAAGTTTTAATATACCTAACACTTCTAGCTTAACTCTCTCTGTAACTGTTGCAGAGTTTTCTCAATTAGTTCTTTAGATACTATTAGAAGTTAGACACTTATGCGGCTATAGTAGTTGAGATAAGTCGGTTTTTAAAAACGGTTCGAGAAATACTACAAAAAATTAATTATTTTATAGAATTAAAGTGATCATGATTTTTGGGAAATTAAAATACGAAAAGAGTTTTATAAATATTCCGTTTTAGTCAAGATCAGATGTTGTCCCAATTTTCCAACAATAACTTGCAAGATATTTACATAATGAAACTTCATACAACTTCAATTAGTGGAATCAAACTTAAACAACATATTAAGCTATGTCTTGATCTGATAGTTTTGTTGAATAACTTTATAATGTGATTAATGAAAGATGTGATACTTAACACGAAACCTTTATTATGTTAAGTTAAACCACCAAATATAGTCTAGGAAACCAGTATTTTTTTTCCGTGTGGTCAAATATGAAATATCGGTAAGTACGTAGAAGTTCCACAGATTCGACAAGCAACTCAGAGATTGACAGCGGACAGTTAACCAATACCGACCGCGAAAGAGTGCAATGCAACCCCCATTTTAGGAGTCGATTTATGAGATAAGTCGTGAAAACTAGAATGGGTCTATGATTTGCTTTTCCCTCATTTCAGTTATTTTGAACCAAAAGATGTTACGAAAACCAGGACCTGGTTTGACAGTAGTGGGTTTGTCCAAACCACTGCCTCTTTGCAAATGAAGACTGAATTACGTGCCCACCAATTAAATGTTCATTGGTATACTGTATACATCTTTATAGTTAGAGCAGTGTCGGGAAGACCACTAAAGCCAAAACCATGACCTCCCATTTTCCCTTATCTTCTTTCAATTACTGAACTTGCCCAAAACGTGACTTGACAGTTGCAAGTTGCCCCAGTTTTTGTAACCATCGCCATCTTGGGTCCTTGTTTAGCTTACCAAACCAAAAAGGGCAGAAACCTGTAAAGTAGGAAGAGCATAGACACATGAAAAGACAAAATCTTTTGTTTTCGAGGACTCAGGTTCTTGGTTTAACTTGTGACCCGAAATTAGAATTAAATCTTCGAATACCAGCATCAAGCAATCGAATGTGATTACCTTGTAGAAACTTGAAGCATTATTTTGTTCTCCTTTTCAAGCTGCTTCTAAGAAATCATTTATTATTCTACCCCATGAATTTCTCAAAGTCAGAGCATAACTAACTCGCCTTTGCCATTGAACATTTAACACGATAGTGCTCTACCACGAGTAGCAGTGCCCTTAACACAAGGACTAAACTACATGATCCATTGAAGAGAGGAAAGCAATGTACTAAACTAATGTTAATCCTACTACAAGTTGTGGACATAGAGAGAGAGAATACTTGGACCTATTCGTAACTTCTGATTAGGAGATGAACGGAAGAAATAGACGGTCGTATCCCTTCAATTAATACACCAAACGTAGAATTTGCATCACGCCGGCCTTAGTGATGGTGGGCGAACCTAGAATAATGTTTGCAACATAAAACATGAGAAAAGAAATGTAACATGATGTAAGGCATGGTTTCTGTTTACCTTTTGTTTCAACAATTTATAGTTGCAGCAAAGGTGGAAGAAAATTGGGATTAATTACGAGCCAACCATCTTTGACCTTTTGCCAGTATTCTCTCGAGGACGGTATCAATCAAATCCAGGTCTTCTAAGACCCAAAATGCACGGCATTGTCAACTTGATCTCAATCATTCAACTATGTCAGTTAATTTCCAGATTTTCTACAACTTTTCTTTTAATTGATTTGTCGAATTTTGGTATATCTAGCATCAACGCGTCATTTTACAAACACAATAATTGGAACATACTGTACAAATCCTTGCAGTTAAGTCCGATGTTTTAAAAAATAAACCGGACATCGAATCGGTCAAAGAAAAAATTTAAAGTTTTAAGGTTTAATCGACATTAAACTGTTTTAAAATCGGTATATAATAAATAAGAAGTAAAATTTATAAGAATAAATAAAAATAAATTTTTTATTGAAATAAAAAATACACTAATATCTATTATTATATAATGAACTAATAATAAGTAAAAATGAATATAATATAAAATTTAAAATAACAATAAAAATTAAAATTGCATTTTTAAAGAAAGTTATGTCACATCATTATCAAAAATTTCAAATTCTTTAATAATATTTAAAGACTCGTAAACTATATTTGTGTTTCAAATATTAGTGTCATTTTAACATCTCTTATTATTACACTCTTGTCATATACTGAGTAGGTGATCTCATATTATTAAAAGGGAACCTTTAAATTTGAAGGGGCCGTTTAGTTTGAGGGTTTGGGAACGAAAGAATAGAATAAAATAATTGTAAAAAATAGTGTTTACTTTGAGGTTTTCAATTCCAGATGAATGAATTTATTCCATTAAATTTGGAAATCTACTAAACCCACCAAGAGGTGGGTATCGAGTTTTCATTCCAATCTAAATTTTTATCACATTTATTTTTTACTCTTTTATCCCCAACCTTTACCCTACCATTCGCTTTACTTCTTTATCATCTCTCAATTCCTTACGATCTCTCATCCTTCCTTATCGCGTCTCATCAACGAAGAAATTTTTGTTCTGTGCCTCCAAGTATATTTTCTGAAATCCCTCGTTTTAATTTGATGTTAAATGAACTGGATATAACCTGGTTTCATCTCATTGTAAATGGGGCTTTTGTTCCTTTTTTTCTTATATATTCTCGTTTTATGATTTAATCAAGAGAATAAGTACCAATTTGCTATATGGTTTGATGATGTGAAAGTGCATAGGGTTATAGATTGAATGAGAATCATAAAACCAATTTGCTCATTTTTTTTCCCTTATAATTGTTTTGTGATTTAATTTGATTTTTCATATATGGTTTTAACTCTTAAAAAAAGGAAAAATACATGACAAATCGTCTTCTACGTTGGCGTTTGTGTATTTGTTTTGTAAAGCTCATAATGACTTTCAAAAACAACATTATTGGTATTAATACAAAAACTCTAAGTTACAAATATATCATAACTAAGGGGGCGGTTGGTTTGTACGAGGAAATGGTAACAGGAATGAGAATGAATATAGTGAAGAATGGGAATGAATATTATCATTATAATTATGATGGTTGGTTAAGAGGAAGGAATGATTACCATTATCATTGATAGTGGTTGGTTTGTAAAAAATAATGTAATTAATTAATTACA
>JAOSBP010000204.1:18718261-18728676 GCA_027563825.1 Erythroxylum mucronatum
TAACATTTTTACACTGTTATATATTAACTTTTTGCAACATCATTAACATGTAGTAGATATGAATTTTGTAACATTTTTAAAATGTTATAGATAAGTTTGGTTCTCATGCAAGGATTACATCTCGTTTTACATGTCTTTCAACTATTGTTCTTTATGAACATCAGGCATGGCCTCGTTGTAGCTTTGAGGCTCTCGCTTGGTGGTAAGTGTGAAATACTCATGTTGAGGATATCTAGTAGATGATTGTTTTTCTCTAATTGATCTTCGCAACTGGAATTATTCTATAGTATTTTGTCTCAATAGATTCGAGAGGTTCTATATTATTTATCTTAGTTAATGCAAACTCCTCTATTGAAGATTCATTATGATCAAGCAGATCACCAAGTTTATCATGATCGGTCTTGTCAGTTTGTCCCTCCGAATTATTGTATACCACAAGAGATGAATTATGATCAGAGCAGGTGCTAACCCTATGCTTAGGTTTCTATGGCTATTGGGATTCTTTGAAGGTCTGATCTTTAAAAAGTACATTTCTACTTCTCACAATATGTTTATTCACAGAGTCTCATAATCAGTAGCTAAACTCATCTTATGATGAGCCTAAATAGATGCTCAATTTTGTCTTTAAATCAAGTTTTGAATGTTTTTCCTTAGGAATATGGACACATGCATAGTACTTGACCACATGTAAATGGTAACATGAGACATTTTTTCTCATTCATATTTCTTCTAGGATATCTCTATCCAAAATACCTAAGGGAGAGTAGTTGATACTATTGACAACCATCCTTTCGACTTCTCCCTAAAATGACCTGGGGAGTTTAGCATAAGAGAGTATGGTTCATTCTCTCAACTATATCTTTCAATTATTATGTTTTTGATGATGTTTTCTTGAGCTTGATGGTAAATAAATTGCAATATACTTCAAATAGGTTAGGTTACTCTCCACTGTTATTACCTCCGACATATTTCAACATTTCGTTTGTCTCTTGTTCCACTGTCGCATGGAACTCCTTGAATTCCTTTGAGTACATATTCTTTTATTCTTAATAAAGACACACATGCCTTTCTCGAATAGTCATTAGTAAAAGTTCTAAAATATAATACATTGCTAATTGATTTTTTAATCACTGAGTAAACATTGGTATGCATCAAATCAAGAATATCTTTTTTCATATGTGGTTGACTAGTTATGTAAAATGAAATTCTATATTGTGTACTAGCCGAAGAATGAATGCATAGTTCAAGTGTTTTACTTTTTCTATAAGGAAGGAGCTCTTTAAAAGTGAGGATTTATAAACCTTTCTTATTCATGTGCCCCAACCTTTTGTGCCCAACTGTAGTATGAGTTATTTTGGATGATATTGGTTTCTCCTTTTCACAACTTTGCTTATGTAATGTATAGTGAAACTTCCTTTCTTCCTTTCGTGTTGATCATATTGTTACTTGAGAGTTTCCATTGCCAAATTGATTCACATAGCCAATACCATTTCTGGTAGAGATAAGATTGAGGCACATATCACAGACATATCTTTCATCTTTTAGCACGAGCTTACACCCTATATTAGTCACCAATATGACATTACTGATCCCTATAATCTTATTGGTACTTAATTTTCAAACTTATGCACTAAAATTGCCATTTTGGTATGTTGAGAAGAACTCTCCATGTGATTTGACATGGAAGGCGACATCAGAATCAATTATTCATTAAATTTCATTTTAGGTGATGCTAGGATAGTTGTTTTCTCTAATGTAGAAGACATCATCATGATTTTTTATGACACTGCAGTTGTGCTCTTCTCTTCCTTCTTCCTTAGGTTGATTTAGTTTATCTTAACATTCCTGTTCTTCGAATCTTGTTTTAGGTTGTGACATTCAAATTTCTTATAACTAGGCTTGTCAAAATACTAGCAATTGACTTGTCAACCAAAAGTCTCACTTCTTCCCTTGTTCTTAACAACATTAGCCTTAGATTATGTTGATATGTCAAGTTCCTTTCTCCTGCTTCCTCATTCAATAGACCTTTAGTGATGGTATTCATGGTAAGCATTCCTTCTAAGACTGAGTTGCTAAATGTGACAATGAGAGTATCTCAATTCTTTAGTAATAAGCTAAGAAGTAATAAGGCCTAGAGCTCCTCATCAATCTTCATTTTGATCTTCATCGATTAATTTATGAGTCCCTTGAAGATGTTTAAGTGCTCAATCAAACTTTGATCATTTTTGTATTTCAACTTGATCAATCGTCTTACGAGGAGGGATATGTTTCGAGACATTTTCTTTTTGAATCTTGAACTTAAATTTTTGTCTATGATTTATATGCTTTAGTGTATATAGATAGATGCTCGAACAAGCTTTGGTTGACAAATTTATGGATCATAGCTGTCGCCTTTCAGTTTAAGAGCTCTCAATCCTTATCAGTTTTTCCTTCTAACTTCTTCTCATTTGTGATTGGCTTGTGCAATTCTTTGTAATATAAATGGTCATCCGTCAAAGACTTCCTATAAGAGTAATTATTTACGGTGAGTTTGAATATGTTACCATAATAAGTGGTGGTACCCTTTATTTAAATCATAGAAGAAGGTGATGGCCACAAACTGTTGGAAAAAGACAAGTAGAAACCTTGAAGCTCTTATTCCTTTTTGTGTGATTTAAAATGGACAAGAATTAATTACAAAAGTAACAGAAAAAACATAGATTTTTACATGAAAAACCTCTAATGCAAAAGAAAAAAACTACAAGACTGTAAGTCTGAAAGATCTTTCGCTATAATATAGTAACGATTTCTTCTATAAATTAAACTAGAAGCTAACTTGACTTCTCACTCTATTTAGAATGAATTACAACATTTTGATTCCTCACGAATTTGTAGTAGATCATTCACACACTCAAACTTAAGAAATTAGAGATTTTCTCAAGCTATTCACTCTTTAAAGTGGCTCTCTTTTTCTCTTTTAAAGTGTGATTCTCATTTGTATCGAGGATGTCAAAGACCTCTCTAAACACTCATAAATATATAGTATATTTAATGCACCTCCCAAAAAATTCTTCTATGCTCCTTTTTTATATTAATTAGCAAATCTTCACTTAGATTATTAATTTATTCTCCATCCTTTTTTCAAATTAGTTTATCTTCACCAGCATTATCAACTTATTCTACATATTTCTTTAATATTAATAAATCTTCATCAAGATTACTAGTTAACCTTATGGTATCCCGTCAATTATGGAAGAAACCCCAACCAGAGTAATGCCACTGCATCTCGTACAATTCTGTGTTTATTATTTAACTATTTCAGATATTAAGGCTACAAGGCCCTTAGATTTTAACATTACGCAAATTATATTTTGTATATAAAGTACTGAATTGAATCTATCTACATCAAATATCTGACAAAGTTATTATTCCACATACAATCGCTGTCGTATCAACTACTTACCCTATCCTATACATATTTGTGCAAGTTGTAACATGGAGTACAACCTGTAAATTTGAACTATCTACTTTGGAAGCTTATGTGTCCGCTAGGGGACCACAGGTAACTCAAAACTTGTCTTGTTGGCGGGAATACTTTCAGGTTGATGTGTAAAAACAGGCAGACGCAAAACCTATTATAGACGAGTTGTACTTACCTTTTGTCTAGTCGGCAACTACAGTCCCAGTATTGCTAACCTGAAACATGAGTTCTAGATTGATTACAAAATTTGAGATTATATTGATATGAAAACAATGAAATGGAATATGATTAAATTGCATAATTTTAAGTTTACAATCCAGACAAATTTATTAAATGGATCTTAATTAACTTCAATATTTACTCAAATTATTGTAAGCTTGCAAGGATAGCTAGAAGAGTGATAGACAATGTTGCTTAGTATAACATTGCTTCAAGTCTAGGATGTGATAAGAGTTGCAAGGAAAAGTGGAACCATTGTACATTTACCGTCAACTTCAAATCATCCAAAGAGGAAAAAATTACCAGACAGAGAAGAAAAATGGTTACAACATAGGAAAATTAGCTGAATTTTGGTGAAATATTTTCTCAGAATTCAACACTTCTGATTCTGATGTTTCATCTCTCACGCGGCGCGGCAGCCTGCAATTTAGATACTTGAGTAACACACGGATCTAGTGCATTAATCCGAGTTATAAAGTTCATCATTTCTTGAACTTAGTTTTCTTTGTGCTTAAACACTTTACAGTTCAAGTCCTTGAGGCCTCTCTTAGTGCTTAATTTTACATTATCCTGGTTTAGGACCCATTAATGTCTCTTTCAGGTTCGAAGGTGCGGTTACAGACACAAAACAACGCTTTTCTATGTGCAACATATGTAGAATCATTCTAGAAAAAAAGTGTAGCTGACATAGATTTCATGCTCCCTGTTTTGTTCGGACAATTACTACTGTACCCATTAACTCCAGACGCTAAACCCACTATCTTATATAGACCTCATTTTGGTATCTTGGTGGTGACGGCTTGTACGGATATTGATTTCTTTCTTCTTTGCATTTGATTGTCACAAATAGAAGAAATTAACCTGATGGTGTTCTGCTATGTCGACCTGTGTCATAAGTAGTCATGTCTTATCAGAAAGCTACAGTATACCCTAATCAAGATTCAAGCTTTGCCCTAGTAAGATATACGCGTTTTAGGTTTTTCCATAGTAACAACCTCTACCTTGTATTGAATTAGTAGAGACGTAAGAGTAGTGTAGTTTTCCAAAGCATCGATGAGTGGTCTTTATGCTACACTATAATGTTCCAATCCACCATGCCATCACTTATTATACGTGGATTTGATCAAATTTTAAAAGGGTTCAGATATACTATCAATATGTTGAAGCATAAAAACTTAAGCAACCTAATGAAAACTGAGAATTTTATAACGTTATTCTTATACAAAACTTCGGACAAAACATTCGGGTCCCTTGTGGAGAGTATGTGTGTATAATACTTTGAAATACAAAGGTTGTTTGGCGTGTGATTGGTAGGAAAATTGGGTTGCTTGCAAGTTGGTCTTGGAGGCTCAACTTCAAGTCAAGTTCGTCATGATACATAATTCATGCACTTAAATATCATCATATTGCCCTAGACGTGCTTAGTAGCTGATTAAGTTGGTACAGATGGTGACTTCTAAGAAAAGGTACTTTATTTATTGCTCTTCTTAATCCTCATTTGATTTACAAATTAATTGATGTAGAAGGCAAATAGCATCTACCACCAAAATGAATTTATGTCAGTGTTAATGTTGATTTAAAATAAGTAATCTGCTTCTTTTTATATACACACACACACACTTAAATTAAGAGAAGTGTAAAGAAAATTTAAGTTATGATTAAGTGATCTTATATATAATTAGAAATATTATATTTCAATTCAAATTTGAACTTAATAAATTCAATAAGTATATTCACGTCATTTTATATCTTTAAATTATAAATAATTCGAGTTGAACCTTTCTATAAATCAATTAGTGAAAATTAGATAAAATTCAAGTAAAATAATAGTCTTGATTTTTGGCACCTATACAATAAACTGTAGTTATGTGAGAACTTATTAATTACATATATGATTAAGAGGATGTTCAAAATTGAAACTTGTGGACTATAAATTGATAATTAAGTTACTAACAAGATGCCAATTAAGGAAAAAGTATTTGGCGTTTTCGATGAGAATTTCTTGGTATCATTTTGTAATGACATGAAATCATATTGCAAATGCTTCATTCAAGTAAGTTGATATCCCAAGACAAGCTATGACAGCTGAACAACTAAATTTCATGATGTGAAGATGTTAAGATTTACTATTACTTTTATGTTCCCCGCCATTACATAATAACTAATATACAAGCTCATGCCTTGCTCTTCAACGATACCCCTCCACTAAAGTAATACTCCCTCTGATTCATAATAAGTGTCGTTTTAGAAAAATGCACATTTATTAAGAAAGCTAATGAAATTATAGATATACCCCTATTAATACTCCCATAAAGTTATCTTGAAATTGTTAGTATGTGAGAAATTACATATTAAATTGTCTTGAAATTGTGATCTGTGTAATTAAGATGAAAGAGAAATTAAAGGTTAATTTTGGAAGTAAAATTATAAACATGCATATAAAATCAAGAATGATACTTATTTTGAATAATTAAAATGTATCTAAAACGATACTTATTATGAATCCGATGGAGTACATTACAACGTATGCTTATATATATATATATTGCTTAGTTTGATCTTCTTCACGAAGAATTATCCATACTTGGCATTTACCTCATTACATTCATTTCCTTGTATGAAAATGCATAATACCTTATAAGAGGAAATATATTTGGACCTTATCAATTATGGATTGTACGAGTTATCCCTGGCATGGCAGCATGTAAGAAGGGAGAACAAGCTCATTCAATTACTTGATAAAACTTTCACTGAGTCACAAGTAGCGCAACAACGCATCCTTCATCTATTTTTGATAAGCTTTCCGATATTATTCTGAAAAGCCTCTAAAGTTGTTTGTTCCTTCTATCGATCTTACGCAAATTTTTAACAAGAAAATGTTTTAATTTCAACTAACGTGTAATGCAAGTACTCCTCTCTTGGATAACCATGTACATGTGTGTGTGTATATGAGAATTCTTATAATCAAATGGCACAAGTGCATAGGTGTCACATTGTTGGAGTTGACAGACATACGTGTCAGCCTATGCAAACAAGCAAGTGGCAGCTGCTTTAAGGGTTGTTGTAGACAATATCTACTTGACTTTGACACACATGTTGTGACATTTATTTTTCATCCTTTACCAACGGCAAATACTTATTTTTTTAAAACCATATACGAAAGAAAAAGAAAAACAAAGCCCTACTCAAATATCTCATATTGACCGACATTCTAACATGACATGTTAAGTTAGTTGAGCAATAACTATACATCAAAAAGTATTTGGGTAAAGGAAGTTTATTTCTATTACTAGCATGCATCATATAATCAACCAGCAAATTTAATAGAAAAACACAATAGAAACTTAATTCAATTAATTAAGGAAATAGAACAATAATATGATAATAATTAATAGGTTCGTATAGAATGACAAATTTCTTAAATATATATATAGTAGAACTATCTCACACTCACTATTGGCTTGATAATTAAGTGAAGAAAACTCTTCAAATTTAGAGAAATAGATTACAATTAACATCTCTTAGTAGGAAACTAATTCAATTAATTAAAGAAATACAGTATTAAATATGATCATGTTTATATTTTCGTAAGTAAAATACTAAAAGTCTTTCAAAATACATACTAGAATTGTCTATCAAAGTCTAACAAATGAAACATTTTAACAAAGACAATTTTAAAATTTGGTAGAGAGAAATGCATAATTCAATTAATTAAGGAAACACAATATTATATTTAACAGTAATTAAAATTTCATATTAAATTTTAAGATCAAAGATATTCCTTTAAAATTAAAATATTACAAGTCCCTCAAAATTTAAATGAGACACTCTATAATGAAGATAATTCTCAAAATTTAATAAAAAGAAATAAATAATAATTGACATCTCACAATCGAAATCTGATCCAATTAATTAATAAAATATATCCAATAATAATTAAAATTTCATATTAAAAACATAAGATGATGAGATCTCGTTAAAATTAAAAGGGATTACTATTTTTGATCTTTTTACTATAGCTATTGTTTAGTTAACTACTTCTATTCAAAGAAATTTCAATGGAGTTTTTGACTCCACATCCGATAGTTCTCTTGTTGGACCCCGTCTCCGAGGCTCAACATTCGAACCCACAAAGCATAGAGGACCCAAAACCTAACACATATCGACCACAAATAAGAAACAAAAACTCAAATAGACTAATCTGGCAACCTGACGTGAGACCAATGTAAGACCAAAAATATCACGTTAAATACTTAGGGGACGCTTGGTTGATGGGTTTGGGAAGGAGTTAATGAGTAAGGAATAAAAAGTGAGTGTTTGGTTGTTGATTATCATTATAAGGGTAATAGTTTGATATCTCACTTTTGGAGAATCTTTCATACTCTTTATTTAGTAGAGAAATGAAACTCATTACTTAGCATTGACTTTTTTAAAATATATATTTTTAATACTAATTAATTAAATACAATTAATTACAATATTCTAATTAATCAATATATTGTAATTAATTAATTAAAATATATTAAATTTTTATTTCTTAATATTTTTTACAAATCAACTACTATCAATAGTAATGGTAATCATTCCTTCCTCTTAACCAATCATCATAATTATAATGATAATGTCCATTTTTATCCCTCACTATATTCATTTTCATTCTTATTATCATTTTTTCATACGAACCAACCGCTCCTAACTCAAAAAAAGTCTTAAATGGGATTCTCTTACTCTCCAGAATTCACATCCACTTTTCTCCTTTGCACTTATTAATTTTTGCTCTTTACATGAAAAGAATAATAACAAACCAAGAATTCTTCATGCCATTTTTAATCGGGGACCGGAATTGCTTGTCCTGGTCAAGTTGTTTTGCGTTGCTAGCACCTCTTCTTAAGAAACACCCATCTCACCTCTCAGTCACCTTTTACACATGTCTCTTCGATTTCATTTAGTTCCTTGACATCATTGATTTTCAATTCCGGTGGTGAAATCTTCTCCTTTTCACTGTTCTTTAGATTTTGCTTCAAAGTTACTTGTTTCACAAAGATGATGTTTTTTGACACAAAATATGAAAACAAGATAAAAAAATAGCCAAAATGTTATGTGTGTTTGATAATGAAACGAGCAAAAGAACTTCTTTTCGGACTTCTTTATTTTAAGGAATTCAATTTTTATTATATATTGTAGGGAGTGGCAACATTAAGAATAACAATCGTTGTGCAAATATGAACCATTTATAAAAGTGGGCTTATGTTTGTTTCTTTTTATCCACCTCTTCAGACTCTTATGGTCGTTATTATGGCACCTTTTTGCTTTAGCCAAAAGAGTTGTAATTGGGAACATGAGTCCTACTTTTATACTATATGAAAAAAAAGTACGTAATCTGAAACATCCGGAGTATTCCAAAAAGCTAGCTTTCCAAGCAAAAACTAGTCTGCTTATTCTCAGTTTTATTGCATATGTAATGACAATAAAGAATAAGTAATCACTACAAGAAAAATGAAGCTTAGCAATGGAAAATCTACACATTTCGTCAGTAAGTTAAGTTAGTAACGGAATTTACCAATGGATTAAGGCATCGGAGAAACGACCGTAGATAATAATTTGCAACGAATCACAGAATGTTCGTCGCAAATTTATCGACGGTCATTTTGTGTAACCATCGGTGAATATACCGACGGTTATTCTGTGCTGGTACAATCATTGTCAAGAACATATATGCCTCATCCATACACATCCATGGAGGCAAATTATATGGAGTAATTTTAATTGGCTGACCAAAAGGTTGGAATTCATCTGTCAACAATCTCAACCTAACATTTTGACTTTCAGCTGTAAACTCATAATAGGTGTTATTGAAATGTTTTCATGCCAGTACATCTGATGGATGACTCATTATTCCATCTTCCTGTTCGTATTCATTATGTCATCTCATGTGAGATGCAGTAACATCAGAAGAATATAGTTTTTGAAGTCTTAGAGTTAGTGGAAAATAATACATCCGCTTCTAGGATACTAATTTCTGTTTCATAGGATGGTTTTTAGGCTTGAACCTAGATTGACTACAAAATTTGCACTCTTATAATTCCACATCATCTCCCCAATACAACATACATCTCAATTTGTAACAATCAATCTTTTCAATAGGCAAACTAAGACCCTTATTAAGTTTCTTCATATTGTAAAAACTATCAACTATTGTATGATCAAGAGGAAATGATTCCTTATACCATCCAAGAATTTTATAAAAACAATACTCGAGCAATTGAAGACAATTGAGTTATTGTCTCACAATTTGGCCATAATTCTTGGTCAGTTGAGTGTAGTAAGTCGAAAAATTATTTTGCATATGGGTTTGGTTCTTCTTAAAGATTTTCTATATTTTTCTGAAAGGTATAACCGACTGCATCATAAATCATTTGAATGTAAGGATTTTCATTTGTATCCATTTTATTTATTCTAAATCTAATCCCCCTTCAAACTCATCCACATTCACTAATGAGTGTACTTCATTATCCCTTAAAGCATTATAAATAAATGGCTCCCTAAGTCGTGTCAACTCAAAATAATTTGGAACAAACTCCTTTCTCAACAAATGCCCATTCACTTCATCAATAGGAAGGAAACAAATGTGTTTGCATTTTTTACATGAATATCTGATATTTGGGTCATCCATATATGCAGGTTAAGAACATGCATAATGAATAAAAGCTTCAACTCCCTCAACAAACTCAGGATT
>JAOSBP010000204.1:18730467-18740472 GCA_027563825.1 Erythroxylum mucronatum
TTTCCAACGCGATGATTTTATAAGATACACGATTTCGGATGTCGGATCCGTATTCGATTTATTCCGCTAATTCGATTTACTTTCGTTTCGTTCGCTTCGAATTCGATAAGAAATCCGTTCTTGCGATTCATTCTTTCAGATTTTTCGTGTTCCGTTCCTTCGTTTCGGTTGGGGTCCGATTTCGAGATTGGGTCCCAACAAAATGTTATGAATCACATATAGTAAAATGACATAAATTGTAATTAATCATATTCAAATATAATAAATTTTATCTCACAGGAAGACTTATTATATTTGCATGGTTAATTAGGATGAAATAGTAAATTATCTTTTTCTTAATTTACCCACAAGTATTAAGAAAAGAAATATAATTTGATAGTTTCATTATAAAGGTTATGTATGAATCTTTTAACTAAAGCTTAACCCACAGTCAGTTTTAATTGTTATATGATTCATATTTAAAATATGATTGCATGTTTTAATATTAGTAAACCGTGATACATGTTTCTTTGCTTCAACAAATTTAATGACATAAGCATGTTTATTTGAATTTTGAGCAGTTATTCAACCTGTGAATTTTTTTTCTCTAATATTCAATGTGATATTCCCTAATTGAATGGTGATAACTATAAAATATGGAAAGAGAGGATTCTCCTCCAATTAGGGTGGATAACTATAAATTATGGAAAGAGAGGATTCTCCTATAATTAGGGTGGATGGACATTGATTACGCTATCCAGAAATATGAACCATCTGCACTACTGAAACTAGCACTCAGGCTAATATTGTTCTTTATGAGTGTTAGGAACAATCTAATCGCCTCAGCATGATGTACATAAAGACCAATATTCATACCAGTATTCGTGGTTCTATTAGAGAGTGTGATCATGTTAGGGATCTACTGAAGACTATTGATGAACAATTTAAGTCTTCAAATAAGGCCCTAGACAACACCTTAATGACCAAGTTGTCATCAATGAAGCTCACAAGTGTTAGAGGTGTGTGTGAGCACATCGTGCGAATGAGGGATATTGCGGCCCAACTAAAGTCTCTTGATATTGAGATGTCTGAGTCTTTCTTATGCATTTCATACTTAATTCCCTTTCACCTCAATATGAATCCTTTAAAATCTCTTACAACACATATAAGGATAAATGATCTATTAATAAACTGTTGACCATGTGTGTTCAAGAGGAAGGGAGGTTGATAATGGAATTAGGTGAAAGTGCACATATGGCCATAGAAGGAAGGAATAAAGGGCATGCCAGACAAAAAGGAAAGGGTAAAATACCCATCCATATTAAGACCAAAAAGGATTTGAATCCCAAGTGTCGCTTCTGCAAAAAGAAAGGGCATATAAAGAAGGATTGTGCCAAATTTAAGGCTTGGCTTATAAAGAAAGATATTTCAATTTCACTTGTTTGTTATGAATCTAATATGGTTGATGTTTGTCATAACACTTGGTAGATTGATTCTGGATCTACAATCCATATTTTTAATGCCTTGCAAGGTTTTCTAAACCACAGGAAGCCAGTGGGTTGTGAATATTACATCCATTAAAGCAACAAGATGCGTTCACATGTGGGAGCCGTTGGGACATGCAAATTAGTTTTGAATTCTAGTTTTGTTTTGAATTAGGAAAGAACATTTTGTATTCCAAGTTTCTCTAGAGATTTGATTTTAGTTTCAAGACTTGTACCTTTGGGATATTTCTTTAACTTTTCAAATACATCATTTGGTTTATATCATGGATTTAATCTTGTTGGAATGGTACAATGATTGGTGGTCTTTTCCGAATTAATTTATAAGAAAATATTTTTCACAATATGATGCATGTCCATAATAATGCTGATATTAAAAGATGTGTTATGAATGAACAATCATCTATGTTGTGGCACCCAAGATTGAGACATATTTTCCTTGAAAGAGTTTAAAAAATTAGTGAATGATGGAGTACTTAATACTTTGGATTTTACGGACTTTGATGTTTGTGTGGATTGCATAAAGGGAAAGTAAACCAATATGAAAAAGAAAGGTGCCAAGAGGAGTTCAGACATATTAGAGATCATACATATAGACATTTTTAGTCCAGAAATGGACTCGTATGATAAGAAATACTTTATCTCATTTATAGATGATTACTCATGATATATGTACCTCTACTTGCTTCATAACAGGAACGAAGCATTAGACGCCTTTAAGGTATTTAAATCGAAAGTAGAGAGACAATGTAGTAAGCAAATAATGATCGTGAGATCGGATAGAGGTGGAGAATTTTATGGTAGATACACTGAGGATGGACAAGCAACTGGTCTATTTGCGAAGTTTCTTCAAGAACATGGGATAATAGCTCAATACACCAAAATGGTGTAGCAGAAAGAAGAAATCGAACATTATTAGACGTGGTGTGGAGTATGCTTATCATCTCTAAACTTCCTAAATTCTTATGGACTGAAGCTCTGAAATCAACATTGTATATATTAAATCGAGTTCTAATCAAGGTCGTTTCAAAAACACTATTTGATTTATAAAAAGGTTGGAAACCGAGTTTGTGACATATACACATGTGGGGATGCTCGTCTGAAGTAAGAGTTTGTAATCCACAAGAAAACAAATTGGATCCGAGGACTATAAGTGGATATTTTATTGAATATGGTTAAAGGTCCAAGGGGTACATATTTATTGTCCATCTCATAGTATTAGCTTTGTGGAATCAAGAAATGCAAAGTTTCTTGAGAATGACTTGATCAGTAGGAGTGATCAATCTCGAGACTTAGTTACTAAGAAGGATCATTATGAAATACAAACTCCTACTTGAAGTAATAGATTGATTATCATTCATAGCATCCCTCAAAGTAAAACGGGTGTTGAACAACCAATCATTGAAGTTCTAGAAGCTGCTAATGACAATTTAGTAGATCCGATTGTTTAGCAATCACCAGAGGTTATTAGGCAACCAGTTTTACAAGCTCCTCCGCAAGAGGGCGCTAATAAAACATTAAGAAGATCAACTAGAGAGAAGAAATCCACAATATCTAGTGATTATGTTGTGTATTTATAAGAAGCTGACTATAATATTGGAGCCGAAAATGACCATGAAATTTTCGCAAGCCATGAGTTGCAATGAATCTCAATTGTGGTACAATGTCATGGTAGATGAGATGAATTATATGGAATCTAACAATGTCTGAGATCTTGTTGAGTTGGCTAATGGTGCAAAGGCCATTAGATGTAAATGGGTCTTCAAGACAAAAAGGGACTCATTAGGCAACTTTGAAAGACATAAAGCTAGACTTATTGCCAAAGGATTTACTCAACAAGAAGGAATAGATTACAAAGAGACCTTTTCTCCTGTATCTAAGAAGGATTCCTTACGAGTGATTATGACATTGGTTGCCCATTTTGATCTTAAACTACATTCCTAAATGGAGACCTAGAGGAAGAGGTTTATATGAAATAACTGAAAGGATTCTCCTTTAGTGATAGTGAGTGTTTGGTGTATAAGCTTAAGAAATTCATATATGGATTGAAACAAGCGTCTCGTCAATGGTATTTGAAATTCTATGATATCATCTCTTCATATGGTTTTGTAAAGAATATCATAGATCAATGCATATATAGAAAGTTAGTGGGAGTAAAATTTATTTCCTTGTTCTATATGTGGATGATATTCTACTTGCCACCAATGACAAGGGTTTGCTATATGAGGTGAAACAATTTCTTCCTAAGAATTTTGATATGAAGGATATGACCGAGAAATTTTATATCATTGGCATTAAGATCCATAGGGACAAATCTCAATACATTCTGGGTCTATTCCAAGAAACCTATATTAATAAAGTCTTAGAGAGATTTTGAATGAAAGATTGTTCACCGAGTATAACACCTATTGTGAAGGGTGATAGGTTCAATTTGAACCAATGCCCGTAAAATGAGCTTGAAAGAGAACAAGTGAAAAATATTTCATATGCTTCTACAGTAGGGAGCCTAATATATGCTTAGGTTTGTACAAGACCTAACATTGCATTTGTTGTGGAATGTTGGGAAGATATCAAAGTAACCCAGGTATACACTATTGGAGAGTTGCCAAAAAGGTGATGAGGTACTTTTAAGGGACCAAAAATTACATGCTTATGTATGGATGAACTGATAATCTTGAAGTAGTTGGCTATTCAGATTCAGAGTTTGCTGGTTGTGTTGATTCGCAAAAGTCAACATCTGGATATGTGTTTATGTTTGCCAGTAGAGCAGTATCCTGGAGGAGTTCAAAGCAAACTTTGACTGCTACTTCTACTATGGAGGCTAAGTTTGTTTCTTATTTTGACGCTACCTCACTTGGTGTATGGTTGAAGAGTTTCATATCTGGGCTGAAAATTGTGGATTCCATTTCTAAGCCATTAAAAATGTACTATGACAATTCAGCTACAGTTTTCTTAGCCAAAAACATCAAGAGTGGTAGTTGAAGTAAACACATCGACATTAAGTATTTGACCGTTAGGAAGCGTGTCAAAGAGAACAAAGTGATCATTGAACACATTAGCACTACATTAATGATTGTTGATCCTTTAACAAAAGGCATGCCATCAAAGAGTTTTCAAGATCATGTTGTTAGAATAAGACTCGGTTCCATTATGTGATTTATTGTATGTACTTTCACGAAACTCTTATTAAATTTGTTGTTTTTCTCATTTTGGTGTACACATTTTTATTTTGAGAATCACAACTTTTTCATGTCTTGTTTTAGAACGTTTTAAAGTTCATTGACTTGATGTACATGAGCCTTGGCAAACCTTTGTGTCTTGTATTCTATAAAGCATTGTTGATTATAGATGTTTGTAACGACTTAATAACGTACTGATAATCAAGGATTTTGGGCAGAAACTGCAAGTTGTTTTGTGTGCTGTTGTTTTTCTCATTTTGGTGTACACATTTTTGTTTTGAGAATCACAACTTTTGCATGTCTTGTTTTAGAACTTTTTAAAGTTCATTTACTTGATGTACATGAGCCTTGGTAAACCTTTGTGTCTTGTATTCTATAAAGCATTGTTGATTATAGATGTTTGTGACGACTTAATAATGTACTGATAATCAAGGATCTTGGGCAGAAACTGCAAGTTGTTTTGTGCGCTGGAAGGTGTTGCTGGCCCCCTTTGTGGTCAATTGAATTTCAGTTGGATAGTCATTATAGTAAACCAGAAACGTATTGTTAGACAAACATATACTGTATTGTTAGACAAACATATACTGACAGCTTTCCCTAAATTGAATCAAGGTATTACTTTATTATTTTTGCATGTATCTACTTTATATATCTCTTTTGATCCACGATTGATTGTTTGTTTACCTCTGTATGTATCTCATCTGCTGCAAGTTTGTTTGGATCCATATTTGCTGTTGTCACTTGTATTGTCAATTTCCATTACTACCATCAGTCTTATTTTTCCGTCTTTTCCTGTGCTTTGGCCATCATTTTGCTTGGGACCATAATGATCTGCATTCACGTGTTACATTGCCCGTGCTTTCACTCTCCTACATTCTACATCGGCTATCCTTTTGGAGAGGTAATGCTCTCGGTATTTTAAATTTGATGGTAAAATCACATGCGTTGTTTTTAGTAAATATCTTCAAGACGAGTCTTTCAGGCTGTTTGAAACAGCTGACTTGAATTCAATTGAATTGAATTCGACTGTTTGAAAACACAAAAATAGGATGAATTCAATTCATGCATGTAATTGAAATCCATTCTTTTTATAAATTGAATTCACTCCTCCAAGCATCGGAATTGAATTCATACAAGTGATTGACTTGTATGAATTCAGTAAGGATATGGGAATTTCTCACCCATTTTTGCCTGATAAATAATATTTATATATGATCAATAACTAGATTAATTTTCCTTTATTTTTTATATTTGAAAATTGTAATTTTACATTAATTATGAAATTATTATTTGTAAATTTAGATAAATATGAGATTTTTTTAAAAAATAAAGAAAAAATCATGAAATCCTTTGATCAAACTGTATCGATTTATGCACTATATCTTTTTTAATTTTATAATAATAATTAAAATGTTTTATAATTTTTAGTCAAGGGTAAAAATGTTATATGAAATAATTGAATTAATTTTGATTATGTTCTAAACAGTATAATTGAATTCAACTCCAATATTACTGGATTTGTTCTAAACGATGTAAATTGAATTCAATTCAATCTTATTAATGTAATTGAATCTAATTCGTTAATGAATTCAATTCGAAAGTTTCCAAACAACCTATTAATGTTATGAAATGTGCACTTCCATCGTGGTTCTATTTGAATCTGTTGGGGCTGGACGCCGTTACTTGGATCCATGGTCTGAATGGCTTTAACTAGAGAATACCTGCAAAACAATGAAAGGCACGCCAGGGGTTGTTTGCCGGTAGGCCCCTCCGATGCTCAAGTCAGTATTTTAGTAAAAGTTTTTGTGGCTGTAAACAAAGAAAAGCAGGATTCTAGTCTCGTACCTATTTCATGGTGGGATAATACCTTATATAAGAAATTTCTGCTAGGTTTTGGTCAATTTTCGTGAATGGGCCGATCGGCCCACGTATTGTTCTGTTTTTGGGGTTAGGTCGGGCACGATCGACCCAACCACACCGCATACATTTGACTTATTTGTCCCAGGACTACAAACGTGATACTTCTTCCTTCTTTTCAACAGTGTGTAGTAACATTGCAGTGCGTTCACCTTAATTTGCCATGCAACTTGTCACATAGATTGTTAATATATTAAAATGTTCCAACATTATTTTCTCCCAAAATTAAAGAATTTAAAAGTTCTCCTCATTTAATCTATTAAAAATTCCAAAATTTCAAAACATAAACAAAGAGTTTTTGATAATGTAAGTAATTAGATTATAACCTTTGTAAGTGTATAAATTTGTACAAATAAAATTTGATTTTATAAAATGGAGGTCATTCTTTGATTTCTCATTATATTCGTTACGATTCTAATTACCATTTCATAAGTACACCCTCAATCATATGATTCATCTCTTGCCATGTATATTTGATGTGACACTAACGTCCACCAGCGTGTTTACGTATTTAGGCTCCACATACGAGAGTCCAGTCCACCTGCTCTACACTCGTCTTAAACGGAGACTGATTTGGTTTAGGTGTACCAAAACATGTGGTCGCTTACCAACGTGACAATGACAAATGCCACCCTTTTCTTACTTCTTGCATGCTAAATGGCAATATTAAAAGGAAAATATCTTATCGTATGGAGTCTGAACTCTTATGTGCTATTAGTGGGCACTTTATGAACGCGTTTAGTACTGAAATTCAATGCTTTAATGATCATGAGGTTGTCCTTGGTATTTTGCAACCATCTCAGGACACTTTGATTCAGATGACACGTGTTTAGAGGAATATGTATGAGCACTGTGACTGTTGCGGCCCAATTTATGGATAAGAATTGGCAAATCTTATAAAAGAGCCCTTGTGATATACTTGATTATTCATATTAGCTCTTGTGTTTTTAATTTATTCACCTTAGCCCCTTTGGTTTTTATTCTCATTCAAGCTACCCCAATTAGCTATTTTCGGACAAATTTGTCATTAGAATCAAGAGATTAAAAAAATATATTTCAATAATTTAAGGGCAAATTTGTCCGAAAATAGCTAATTGAGATATTTTGAATGAGAATAAAAAACACAGGAACTAAGGTGAACGAATTAAAAATACAAGAACTAAGATAAATAATCATTATATCACATGGACTGTTTTATGTGATTTGCCATAAGAATTACTACTGAACTAAAGACGAGTAGGTTGAATCAAAACTCATGCGAAAAGAAAGATGAATTACAGCAAAATCTTGGTTTATTTGAGTAAGAACCCTCCATGGAGGCGGGTTTGTGCCATTTATTGCTGGCAATTGAAGAAAAGCAAGATCGTAACACCCCAAACTAGCCGACTGAAATCCTCTGTTGTCACGCATGCTTTTGTCACATTACCATATTGAACTCAGAAAATGAAAAAAAAAACAAATATATAGTCTATATTCATATCGTATACACGCATGCTTATGTGGCTTCATCCGAATTGTCAGAATGGACAAAAGACTAATAATAAAAAGGCTACCTAGTTTCAAAAAAAAAACAAAGGCTACCTGTTCGATTCTGATGAAGAACTGCGACTAGGATTCGTATGATATAATCAATGATGTAACGGGTTACTATCGGCCAACTACCCTCCAACAACCTTTATGATCATGTTTTCCGCTAGAGTCCTTGCTTTTCTTAGTTATCATGTTTTGACCCTCCTGTCCTGCGTTTACAAAGCACATTGGTGCAATTTCTCCAAGGGATAAAGTCATTGTTTTAATCCTTGAGAACCCGTAGTTCATGGTAGTTAATATATATTTCCAAAAGTATACATTCTCGTCCAAATCTAGAAGAAGCATGAGTTTTGAGAGTTGGGAACTTGACGAACATAAAAAACAAAGAGAGAAAGAGTAGGAATATGGAAGAGGAAAGTTGACGGAGGATACAAGTGCGAAAGTCATAGAATCAGACAAAGCAAGACTGTTTAAATACTCAATACTACAGGACCCAATCCCCAACCCAATCCGACCCCTCCAACGCACGCGCGCCTCTGTTATAACTTATAACGTACCTCTCTCTCACTTTCTCAGCAACAACGGAAGACGACACTGTCGCTCTGTTGTTTCACAGCGGCGTGCCTGCACTCCGGGTGTCGTCATTTGATCTTCTCTGTTCTTTTGGTCGGCGAATTCCGGTCTGTTAATGGCCCAAGTTAGCGTCTTCTTTTGCAGTTACCTTAACATCTACGACTACAAGTTTCTGTGTTCGTTACTATCGTTGGTGTTATTATCATCCGTGAGAACTTCTCATGGCTTTGGAACATTCGGGTTTGATATCCATCACCGCTACTCCGATCCAGTTAAGGGAATTTTGGCGGTTGATGAGTTGCCAGCAAAGGGTAGTTTTCAGTATTTCTCTGCCATGGCCAACCGCGACCGCGTGATTCATGGTCGGAGGCTTGCCACTGCCGAAGGGTCCGCTCCGCTTACGTTTTCCTATGGGAACGAGACTTATCGAGTCGACTCTTTGGGATAGTAAGAAATGACCCTTATAAGGTTTTTTGTTATCTTCACTTTTTCTGCACGTGTGATTATCATGTTCATGTTTGTACTGTAGCTTACTAGAGGATCAAGAAGAGAACGTGTGGAGAGTAGAGGATTTGGATTTGGTGTTTCCTTTGTTTGGTTGTGAGAAAATCGTAGAGAACTGGGTTATAACCGATATGCTTGTTTCAAGCTCCCATAAGTAGCTTCTACCAGTTCACTTTTTTTTTTTGTTCCCTCCTTAGAGGTACTGGTTTGTGACATTTCTTAGGTGTCTTTATTATTGGATTCATGAATTTAGGATTGAATTTTATCACAAACCATCTCGACAATCCAACCTTGGAGTTCTCAGTCGCATCTTGAAGTAGATTCCGTCTTTATCTTTCTCCATTTATTCCAAATTTCGACTCTTTTAGTCGTCTTTCTACATATCTCTCTCTCGCTCTCTCTAAAAATTTAAACTCAAGAAGCTTCTGCTTTTTCTTCTTTTTCACGCTATACCAAAAATAAGAGCAAAAGTAAAGCTGCAAGTTTAGTTCTTTTTTGCTCACGTTGGTGAGATTGCCGGAAATGGATATCATCATGGGGTTCTATTACTTTTTCCTTTGGTTCCAATGTTTATTAAATTTCTGATATAGTCTTAGAAGTTTTGTCAAGAGTGAAGAAGAAAATTGAGAAGTCATCAGACGTAAAGCTACTCCATGAGTTCCTAAAATAACTGGAAAATACAGAACTTATGGAAATCGTCAAGCAGATGAGTCACCCCCTTAGATTGGATAGTCCTATTGACCTGGCTGTTGCTTTTCCAGTTTCTTTTAGAATGATTTTCATTTCCTGCAGATCATACCTTCTACTAATTTCTGTGTCGG
>JAOSBP010000204.1:18763723-18775463 GCA_027563825.1 Erythroxylum mucronatum
ACGTTTCTTTTAATAACGATGGTAAGATGCAAACAATTATATATGTACCAATTAATATTGCTATTTGAAAAAAAAATATTGCTATTTGAAAACGGATTGGGTTTGGGTATCCATCGGTTCGGGTTTTTACTAGACTCATATCCAAATCCATATCCACATCTATTTTTTAACATCCATTTAAAATCTATTTTTTAGGATCCATATCCATTTTGGTAGCAAAGGCTTGTTATTTAGGTCTCCTCATATTTGGACATAACCTTATATATTTGTATATAATTTTCTACTGATTTATCAAAAAAAAGAATATTCAATTAAATGAAGTTGTATTTGATGAATAAGTTAAATTTTGTGTATGCAATATAAATATAGAGCATCTAATTGTAAGAGTTTTTGTTTCAAATTTCTCTTCTACTTAGTTATGTTCCTCGATATAATTCTTATTATAATAGTTATAGAATCATGGACCTTTATTAATCTTACTATATGACATTTTGATATAATTATTCTTTATTATATGATATAAATTATAACACTTTAAATAATTTTCATAATTTTAGTTTTATATTTATAGAATAAATAAACATTCTTTTTCTTATGTTGTGATTACTACTTATATAAAATATGTAAAAAGTAATAGTAATAAAAATAAAGAAATAATTTTTATTTCAAATTTATATTATTATGTTTTTTAAACAAAATTGATATAAAATTAACAATTCTATGATAAAATATACTGAAGGACTATTTTTTAATTTAAAAAATTTAAGAATAATTTATAATTTGAAAAAATTACTCTGGCACTCGATATTCAAACTCTTTGAATAAAATTGTCCAAGCGACTCAAAATAGCAATACCAGATTGTCATTTCGCATACTTTAAGTCCTCCCAACAAATTACATCAAGAAGTTTAAAACCTTTAGGGAATCATAAATGACCAAGTCTAGAGTACCTGGAAGTTAAAGAAAACCAACAAAACACAGCAGGGGAAGGAAAAGACTAGAAACCAAGACAGGGAGAGATTACACAAATTCCACACCCACACTACCTTTCGCTTCTATTGCATATAAGGACTGCCACTCAGTTCTTCAGCCTCCAAGACAACTTTTTCGTACACACAATACGTCGTACCATGCTTCATTCTTCTGAGGATCGTGAGCCACCTTTGCATTCTTGTCATATTCTTGAGAGTTTGCCACCTGTCTTTCCTTGGGATCACTATAATTCAACAACCCGTACGTCTCATATTCTAATGAACGTCATCTAATGCAAACTAAACGAGTACTTAAAATGGAGTTTAGATTTTTTGTCCAATTTTTATGGTATCTTATTATGTTCAGTAAATCTCAGTCATTTATTTATGTGGGCTCTACATATATTTATGTGGAGCTCACACGAGACCTGGATAAATAAATAACTGAAATTCACTGGACACAATAAAACACTATAAAACTAGACTGAAGATCTTGTTCCCCTCAAACTATAAAGATAGACAAGACCTGGGTATCCCGATTGGTTTCCTAGAACATGTCGTGAAACTATGACCGTAGTCCATCTTGACCAGTGCCGTAAAGGAAACGAACCGCCTGAGAACGCTGCGTATGAGGCTGTGACAAAGTGGGCATATAATGAACGGTCCATGATGAGGGATGGCCCACCAAGTAAGGAGAGCCCATGAGGCTACACATGTTCCACTCACGCAATCATCCCCCATCTGCTCTAGACGGGCTTTCTCTGGAATCAACCTCAATCTTGATTCTTTCTAGTCTCTCCGTAGTAGCAGTGAAGCGTCCAAGTGCGAACTTTACTAGTTCCTCTCCTGCTGATCAATCTTTGCTTTCCTTAGCCTACTCTTCCTCGGCTCTCTGGTCTAAGTCTTCTGGGCTACCTAAACTCGGAAGAAATGGACGTAAAAGTGGAGTTCTTTATTCTCATATCTTTGGTTATTCTCCATGGCATTACATCGCTAATTGGGATATACACGGAGAATCTTTTCAGCCATTGAATGATTGGAAAAAAGTTTGTCCTGTGAAAATGGTCATCTCTTTTCTATTTAACGAGCTTTGGGAGCATCTGGAGTACATGAATTATATTTCTTTTATTCTCTTTCTTTGAACTATTTAGGGAAAGTGATTATCAATCTTTTATTAACTGGATTCAGTTGATGAAAAGGACCTTGAATTTCCTAAAAGTTGACAAAGCCATGAGCTTGCTTGAGAGCTGTTTTGATGTTTCTGAGCTGTGTAACAATTGAGCAATGAGTTTTTTGGCTTCTAGGCTGACGTCTACTGCCTCCGTCAAATGACTTTCTGAATATTCCATTTCCGTGGGTTACAAAATGCTCCCATCTAATTCTGAAAAAGTTTTGCGTTAAAACTCCCTTCTTTGTTTCACTAATGCTTCCACATTTCGTGAACATTGGTATGCTGATGAAAGTAAGTAGAGCTGCTGCCACTTATCTAATGCAATGTTTCGCTAGCTTACTGAAATTTATCGACTTTGTCCTGTTATTCTTGTAGACGAGTAGGAGAAGTTTGACATATGTTTAAAATTCATTAGTTGTTTTGTGACTTGATTTTTATGCTTAATTTATTATCAGCTAAAGCTACATCAGAAGAATCAGAAGTCAATCTGTCAGCAGATGCTTTTGCTCATTTCAAACATCTTCTTCTCCCAATCACGGACATGAATCCTTATCTTTCTGAGGGAACAAGACAGGTGGATTTCCTCTATATCATCTTCTGTTTGCTCATGAAGAAATAATGTTTTCCGACAAGGTCCCTGTGATAATTTGTTTCACTACTAGCTCTTTGTAAGTTTTGTGCTGCTCTATTTGTCTGGGTATGTTATTAATAATGTATTGATGCTAGTCACCTAGGTCATTCAACTTTGGTGCAACACTTAAGCATTTTCTAGAGTAAAGCATTAGAACCCCCTGAATTATTCCTCTGGCCCTATTAGATATACTCAATCATTCCTTCAATATTGTTCATTAATTTTCGAATTTTTCATGACAGGCAGCTGCAACAGTTACTGCACTGGCAAGGAAATATGGAGCGGAGGTAACAGTTTTCTGTAAGCACGTATATACTGACCTATGCTTATTCTGTAACAGACCAACTAGCTTCTCTCTGTTATAGACCTGATCTAATGACGTTGTAAGCTGATTATTGAACTTCATGCCTCTTGAAGTAACTGATGAGAAGCAGAAGGAAGCGCTTCCGCAGCATGAAACCCAAATGGCCAGCATACGCTGGCATCTCTATGAAGGTTTGTTTGCAATCTCGTAATCTCTTCAATATAACAAGGTAACCAAATGTGCTATATGTATAAGATTGTCATGGTAAAAATAGCAAATATGGGCATATGAGCTGTCAATCTGTCACCTGTTAAAACATAGGCCAAGTTGCTGATATAGATTAGAAATGTTGTAGGTGGGTTCCAGGAATTCAAATTGTTGGAGTGATTTGGGGAAGGGCATAAACCCACAGCCATCATTGGTGAAGTTGCTGATGACATGAACTTTGGATCTTGTTGTGATAAGTATGGAAGCAATTCATTCTAAGCATGTGGTTGCAAACCTGCTAGCTGAGTTCATTCCCTGCCCTGTCCTACTCTTACCATTGTAAAGAAGAAAACATTAGACGAACTGTTGTGTCAATTGCTATTTTTCTCCAAAGTCCTGACGTGCTATTTGGTTTGATCCTGTTGGCTAGCTTGGCTCTGTGTTTGCTAGCTAGCGGATGTCCTAAGCATAGGAAAAGATGTCATAGAATGACATTTACGTTAGCTGTGATAACCTTGCAAAGTGTTGCATTTGTTTTTGTCAGTTTACATGTAGAGTTAAGCGTGGTGGATAAAAGAAAATTTTGCCAAAGAAATTTTGGTGTATCGGGAAGCATCATCTATGATATGATAAAAATTTGGATGTACAATTGGTGGTAGGATTTTGTGAAGTACAACATAACAGAATATAACAGATCGTATTAAACAACCAGTAAATATTTGTTTCACGAGTGAGATATGATGGGCTTCTGCTTTGGTTAAAAACCGAAACAATTGTAAGGAAAGGAATCATTTAACTAGTGCTTAGTTTTCAACCCAAAGCGTTTCATGGAAAAGGCCATACTATTACACTTACGATGCCAGTGGTAAACCACTATACCGATAACTATTATTGGGGTAAAATTAATCGTGATCGAATTAGTGTTTTTTAATTTTAATTATAACTATTTTTAGTATTTAACAATTGATTCATATGGGATATTTAAAAATAATTTTTAAAATTTTAATTTACTCTGATTATAAATATTTTTAATATTGTTAACTAAGAACAGTATTCTCTCTGATTACTTTAAAGTGATTAATTTTGTATTGATTTATTTAATTATTTTTTATTGTTCATATTATATTTAGGTATTATCGACTGAACTATCCTAAATAGAATAGGTAATAAGTAATATCCAAATATAGTAATTCTTACCTGAGATACTTTGGTAATCTCAAGCCTAAGAATTAATTATAGTCATCATTACGAGGAAAGTCAACAAATAAACATGTAATCTTTCATTTGAGATTCTTATAATCAGGCTAATTTAATGAATTTATTCTCTAATAAACATTTACACATTTATTTAAACATTTTCGTACTTTAATTTATAAGATCAATTATTTTCCTAACAAGAAATCGTAATATGTGCTAATTTTACCATTCCATTAATATTCTATATTAATGAAACTACAACTAAAAATAATTTAGCAATAATACATAAATACAAATTGAATAGTATAATTATAGTCACGTCGTAATTTTAATTGCATAAGAATTATTCTAAAGGCTTTACCTTTAATATTGAAATATCAAATATAATTAGTAAAATATATAAAGATAAAGAGTACCTTTATTATTATTATTTTTTTGACAATTACCTTTATTAATTAAAATAATAATATTATATAAAAAATTAAAATCAACTTATTGGTTACAAAGACATAAAATAACAACCTCTCGCTTGCATTAAAGTCAATCACCTATGTATTTAATACCATAATCATCTACATATCAATCATGTCACTTTTGAGACAATGACTTCGTGAGAAAATTTGCAAGATTCTCTTTAGCAGAAAACATAAACTTACTATAATACTATGTCTTTGTTTTGCTCCATTATCTCCCTGATGAAATGAAGCTTCCTGACTACATGTTTAGACTGTTGATGAGACCTTGGTTCTTTTACCTTTAAAATGACACCAATACTATCACAGTGCAATACTATTAACTCAACAATACTAAGAATCACTCTAAGTTTGATGATGAACTTCTTGATTCAAACAACTTCCTTGTCGCCTCTGACATTGAAATATACTATGTCTCGGTCGAGAATCCCCAACGAAATGTACTATGTTTGGGTCAAGAATTCCCAATAGTTGGTTGTTTAAAACTTTTCTAACTTATTACACTACTATTCAAAGTGAAGTTGTATCCTAACTATGATATGTTATCATCATAATCATAATAGAAATAGTATTTGAATACCTTTAAAATTTTAGTTCAGATCCTCCATATATCACGAAAATATCCTTAGTCCTTCTCAAGTATTTTAAGATATTTTTCACAAGTGTTTAGTGAACATAACCGAGTTGTCTTAAAATTTACTTATTATCCTTAAAGCATAAGAGACGTTTAATATAGTACGTAGCATCGCTTACATAATTGATTCAACGGCCGAAGTATATGGAACACAATTCATTTTATCTCTCTCTTCCTATGTCTTTAAAGACAAACTCTATAAGAGAGAAATCTTATATGACATAGGTAAGAATCTCCTCTTGAAATTCTCTTTGGTAAACCTCTTTAGCAGTTTATTTATGCACATGTATTAGAAAAAGCCAAGCAACCTCTTTAATTTATCTTTATGGATCATTATTCTCAAAATATAGGCTACGTCTCTCATATCCTTCATGGAGAAGTTCTTAGGTAACCAAATCTTTATAAATTGGAGCATTGGTATGCTATTTCTAATAAGCAATATGTCATCCATATATAGAACTAGGAAGATAACTATCCTCTTACTAACCTTCTTATAGTCACATGGTTCAGCTATATTTTTGATAAAATTAAACTCTTTGATTGTATCATCAGAATGAATGTTCAACTTTATGGCACTTGCTTAAGTTTACAAATAGACTTTTGCAAATTATATACTTGAATAAGAAAATTCTTGGATTCAAACCTTAAGTTGTGTCATACACACATCCTTAAGTAAATTTCCATTCAAAAATATTGTTATGACATTCTTCTGCTAGATTTCATAATCATATATGACTATAGCAAATAATATCCTTATAGACTTGAGCATAACTACTAATGAAAAGGTTTCATCAAAATCAACTCCTTATTTTTGTTTGTATCTTTTAGCCATCAACCTTACTTTGTACATGTATACATTACTATCCATGTCAATTTTTCCCTTAAATACTTACTTATAACCAACGGAATGACCATTTCTTTTTTGTAGATTGATCTGGCCTTTTACTCTTTCCTTGTGCCTATTTTACCTTAGGGAGTTGGTTCACAAAAGTCTATACTTGGTTAGTATACATGAATTCCATTTCAGATCTCCCATGCTATTTTAAAAAATCAATATCACATATTGGTTCCTTAAAAGTAGTTGGTTCATCATCCATAAGCGATATATTATATTTCTACTTTTCAATATATAAATTTAATCTAATGTAAAAACGACATATCCTACTAGTATGTTGAATTTGTGGCTTTTGAACTTCTATAATTTCTACCTCACTCTACCATTTTCCTTAAGAAACAAATTTTTTTTCTATGAATGTATCATGTCTTGAAACAAACAACTTTACTTAAAAGAATGGTAAAATTGATGTCTAACACTCTTGTTTAAATACCCCGCAAATTTGCATTGATCAAATTTAGCTTCAAATTTATCAAATGTGCCATGCTTCACTTAAATATCACATCCATAAATCTTTTAGATATGACAAGTTTGGTCTACTATCATTTCACATCTCATACGGAGTCTGATCAACTAGTTTGGATGGAACTCTATTTAAAAGGTAAGCAAAGTACATATCCCCATAAATATAAGAAGGTTTGCATGACTCATCATAGAATATACTATATCTAACATGGTACAATTTCACGCTTCACATAAATATCACATCCATATAATCTTTTAGATATGACAAGTTTGGTCTACTATCATTTCGCATCTCATACGGAGTCTGATCAACTAGTTTGGATGGAACTCTATTTAAAAGGTAAGCAAAGTACATATCCCTAAAAATATAAGAAGGTTTGCATGACTCATCATAGAATATACTATATCTAATATAGTATAATTTCTCCTCTCAGACATTATGTTATGGATTCCAAAAGAAGTCCATTGTAAGAGAATTCCATTCTATTTTTAAGTAACTAAGAAACTCATGGTCTAACTACTCACCACCTCAATCAGATTTAAATATCATCATACTCTTGCCAATTTGTTTCTCAATATTAAGTCTCAATTCTTTGAACTTTCAAAATGATTTAGAATTTTGTTTCATTAAGTACACATAACTATATTTGAAATGATCTTCTATGATTATAATAAAATGTGAGTTTCTATTTTTGACATAAGTAGAAATAAGGCCACATGCATCTGAATATACAAGCTCTAGTGACTCACTAGCATGCTCTCTCTTTCTATTTAAAGGTAGTTTAGTTCTCTCCCTTTCTATTAATGTGTAGTTTGGTTATCTTTCCTAATAAACAAGATTAACAAGTTTCATATGATTTATAATTAAAAAGATCCAAATAACCTTCTTTATGTAACTTTATGATTAATAATCAAAAGAATCTAAATATCCTTCTTTATACAACTTTTGATCTAAATATCCAGAAACAAAAAAGCGTTTTCAAAAGCAGAACAAAGGCATTAGGCATTAATAATTTCCAAAAAATTCAAAATAAAATTTTCAGAACTTTTAAAAACAACTAGGAGGTACAATTTTTAATAAACAAAAACAATACCCTAAATTATTATCCCCTAATCTGTATTAGGCAATTCTTCAAAATAAAAATTTTAAGTCTTAATTTTAACAAATAAATAACAATCAAACAATTTTAATTAAGTCAACAATTAAAGGAGACTTTGATACTAATGTTAGAAAACTATCCATAATTGAATCACGAGCACAATAGAAAAACAAATTATATATTTTTTAATCAAATCTCAATAATTGAATAATTTGAAAAACATGAATCATAAATAAAAGAATGAAAGATTCAGATTCTTGTAAATTTCTTCTCGAGTTGTCAAATATTGCAAAAAAATTTCAAACTATCGACCATAAGTTGTCTACATGTATAGCCTCTAATAGAACCACACAGTAGAGAAAAAGAACTCAACTATTAGAGAAAAAAAAAGCAAGAGTGACAACTTCCTTATGCCTTTTTCCTATAGGAAAAGATAATAGAGTTTCTTTCTTATAAAAAATAAATTTCATATTTATAATTAAAGTCCAACTCTAATTATAATTACATTTTTATTTAAATAAAACTGAATATCTCATATTTGATTTCTAAAGTTTCTCAAACTTCACAATTAAGTATTAACTCAATTTAAATTGATTTTTACATTTTAATTGTTTTTTATGCATGACCCGTTAGGTTCCTAATATGTTAGCAATAATTATGAACTATAATTATAATTTATAATCATAATCAGTTAAATTAAAACTCTTTTTAGTTTATCTTTAATGTTCTAATTAAATAATTTTTAATTATAGATCAAGATTGACATCTAGTAGTATATTATGATTACTCAAATATTAAGAATGTCAAAGTGGTTTGACTCAACCTATCAATGCATGGTTATGATGTATAATTTAAGCCTTTCTTCATCCAATATTTCAATTATACATAGAGAATGAAATTAATATCCACTCTTTTAAATCTAATCATATTTATTTTTGTTAATTAATAATTGATTTATAATTAATATTTAAATATACCTTTTCAAACCTTAATTCACTCTAGCCAGAGAATTCACTACTAATCACTACTAATCAAGAATATTATAATATTCTTTCTAATTACTTTAGAGCGATGAATTCTTTGTTGATTTATTCAACTAGCTCCATATGGTTTATAGTATATCTAAGTACTATCGATTGAGTTACCCTTATTAGAGTAAGTCATAAGTAGTAACAAAACATAGTAATTTTCACATTAAATACTTTGGTAAGCTCAAATCTAAGGATCAATTATACAACCATCAATATGAAACAAATAAGTAATATTCTATTTGAGCTCCTCATAATCAAGTCAATTCAGTAAATTTATTCTCTAATAAGCATCCACACGACTGTTTTAGTAACTCCATAGTTTAAGTTATGAGATTAATTACTTTCTTCATAATAAAGAGAGATAACATGTACTAGTTTTACTGTTCAATTAATATCTCCATCTGGATAAAACTATAATAAGGAATACTGCATAAATAAAATTGAATCTCATTATTATGATTTCATCATAATTTCAATTGCATCGTAATTATTATAAAGACTTTACCTTTAGATTTAAAAAATATATTATAATTATCAAAATACATAAAGATAAAGAGTACCTTTATTAATTAAAATAATAATATCATATATAAAATTACAACCAAACAATTGGTTGCAACAGCATAAACAACTAAAAATAGTTTAATATTTTATTTTATAATCTTTGACCCTATTTTCATACACTAGTTCAAAATGATCCTAAAACAATAGCTTATAGAACGAATAGACTGTTGTGCTATAAACTAGGGATGACATTTTTTTTAATGCAAGTGAAAGTAAGAAATACAAACGACCCAGAAAACATGGGGTTACTGACGTTCAAAAAGAACACCAAACATATAAGCGAACAAAACAATGCCAACCTCAGGAGTAGGAGCTTCCAAAAATTGAAAGGAGGTATAGGAACGACTACCCATTTTTGCAAGCCTATCAGCGACTTGATTTCCTTCGCACAGGCAATGAATAATTTCAACATGTCAATCCCAGTGTAACATTGCTGAAATATTACCCAACAAGTTAGCATTAGGATAAACTAGAAAATGACCATATCGAACCAAACGAATTACTTCTTGAGAATCTGAACAAAAGACAATATGCCTATGCCCCCTATCCTAAGTTGAGAGGAGACCAAAGAAGACTGTAGACAACTCTGCAACCATATTAGTAGCAGTGCCAATACTGCCATAGAAACCCCCTAACCAAGTACCATTAGAATCCTAAAGAACACCGCCAAATCCAGCCTCACCTAGATTACCCCGTGAGCTTCCATCAACGCTAACACAGATTTCATCAGCCACTGGAAAGTTCCAGCCAAACCAATGACTGACATGACTATCGATATTACCCATATTGCCCAACAATGTATTCCAATCAGCAATCACACAATGTAATTGAGACATGAGCGGGCAAGAAACATCTTGATCTCCAAAAGTATCATGGTTTCGCATGAGCCAAATAAACCATATACTAGTGAGGAAAACAATATCGAGCCAACGACTAGCCCCTAAATTAGAGGAATCCCAACTCCATTTTTTGAACCAAGAAACACATGAGCCAGAATAGAAATGAGGGGGCAAGATGTCATTAAAAATATGAAACCATACCTGGCTTGCCTTCAAACAGTCACGAAATAGATGCTCCATTGATTCGACGCCGGAATTACACTGACGACACATACCGGAAGTGTCTAAGTGGCAATGGTGACGGAACTCTTGGGTGTGGACTCTCTCATGAACAATAGGCTAAGCTAGGAATCGAACCTTCTCAGGACAACGAAGCTTCCAGATCCACATCTAATTCGATCTGGGAACAACTGTAGGACTCCTAGCAACACAACTTGTAAGCCAATCAATAGCAGACTTAACCGTAAAAACCCCATTTGGAGAATTGCCCCAAAAGATCCTGTCCACTCCCATGGAGAAACGTGGTTGAAAAACTTTGGGAAAGAGAGCTTGAACTTCGATCGGATTTCCAAAGCCACCCTGTCCCAATCCCACTGTCCATCCTTTTGCAGCACATCACTAACCATCAAATCGACATCCTCATCCTCTATTGAAAGAACAAATCTTGCAACAGCCCAAAGCCTAGGAAATTGTCTCGCCAAAAGGAGATCGAGCTACCATTACCAATGTGATACCTGAACCCCTTGAAAAGGACATGAGTTGCTTTAACAAGCGATTGCCAACACTTCGAACCATCAGTAGAATCCCTCATACTCAGAATGTCACCTCTGCGAATATATTTCTTTTCAAGCATCTGGACCCAGGGCTTGTCAAAGTTATGAAGCAGTGCCTAAATGGCCTTACCAAGCAAGGCCGTGTTAAAAGTACGACAGTCTCGCAAGCCCAAACCACCTAACCTCTTTGGCTGTGTAACCACAAGCTAAGCAACAAGATGAATACCATGAGAATTGCCATTTGAACTCCAAATAAAGGATCTGGTTGCTTTATCCAATTTCTCACACACCAAAGTCGGAAACCAAGTAGTTTGCATAAGATAGCTAGGGATAGCATTAATAGAAGCCTTGGCCAAAGTTGTACGACCTGCAAAATTTAACAATTTATTTTTCCAACCTGCCAACTTTTGCTCCACTCGAGACACAAGCTCATCAAAGGAGGTTTTATGAAGAGTCCCATCTCCAAGAGGAAACCCCAAATATTT
>JAOSBP010000204.1:18789968-18808153 GCA_027563825.1 Erythroxylum mucronatum
ATATAAGATATTTCATTAACTTTCTTAATAAACGTGCATTTCTCTAAAACGACTCTTATTATGAATCGGAGGGAGTATGTAATTCTAGTATTATGTGATTGCCAATAATTCTTTAACCTCTTATAAACAAATTTTGTCATAACCATATCCACAACAATGCAATAAATTGATCGAATTGTTTGGAGAGTACAATGTGAATTCCTACTCTTATATTTATTTTTAGTTTGAATTATTAAATTTATCATCCATTGATTATACATTGATAAATATTTTGTATATTATTTGTAGTTCAATTAAGTATTTCATTTTTATCTTATATTTTTATTTACTCTTATAAATTCTATTTCCTATTTATTATATACCGCTTTTATGACCGTCGTTAGAATTTTAAACTTTAAATCTCTTTTTGTATTGATTTAATTTTTTATTTAATTTTTAAGATATTGAATACAATGACAAACAAGAGAAAAATGCTTTTAAAATTATATTGCAAATCGAAAATGAGAATTGATAATAACAATCTAACAAATAATAAACTAATTAACGGTATATGACAAGTAATAAAAGAAACAAACTTCCTCTATAAGTGATTGACACACTTTATAAAAACTTAATAAAAGAAACAAACTTCCTCTATAAGTGATTGACACACTTTATAAAAACTTTTAACATATTATTCCTTAATCATATTAATTATCATTTTAACCATCGCTTAATCATAAAACATTAGAAGTACAAACTAATTTTTTTACGAACCAAAAAAGAGTTCTTTTTTAAATTATCACAACATGACCACGAGATGTAGTTATTATAGTGAACAAAGCATAGTGCTAATCAATGTTTTAAAAACCAAACAAGTTTGATTGGTTTAATAACAAAATCTTAAACTTACCAATTTTTCAATTCAATATTTAACTTTTTAGGTTGATTTAAATTAATAATTTTTTCGTCTAATTTTTGTAAATTAAATAATTTTTATAAATTAAAATAAACTAATTTTTTAATTTTTTTAATCATTTTGTAATTCTTCACTTTGTAACAACTTTTGAACTTTGTAACCTTTAAGCTATCTTACCAATTAACTTTTGTCCCAATTTTCAGAACATTAATGCTAAAGTTGTTATATTATAAACAGTTAGTAAAAATTCTCTCCCTTGTAATTCTGATGGGTGCTTGTTAATTTGACTGAATTGGGATAGGAATTTATCTGAAGGTATACATAAAATGAGGAAGTAGGAAAAGTTCATAACTGTAAGCGTAAAGATATATTGTGTAAGGTATGTACAAAGTCGTTGTCCGGATCAGATTGACTTCACTAATTCCAGAGATGCACGAGCATAAGTCCCACTCACGCAAGTATCCTCATCCAACACACCTAAAAGTGAACTTGTGTATCAATTTAGAAAGAAAACTCTTCAATGGCGGAAAGTCTTCACCACCTGCTCTATCCGTCTTCGGCAAAGAGGACAGTTTGTCAATTGTGATGAACAAGTGGTACAGCAGCACATGTGAGCACACCTTAAATCAATCATAAGTGAAAACCACATCAAACACTTTTTTGAGCACCTGTAATAGGCTACTGTATTAAGAGAAATAAATTTGGTTGCACTAATTCATTTATAGCCAGTTCTGAACTAGAGCTTAATACAAATGAATATCCCCATAATCGATAGTATTAGGAAGACAGATGCCATAACTTTTTTATAAACTATAAACCTTGCTTCAAAGCATACGTAGGCGATACATTTCAAATCACGGTACCCAAGTAAGGAAGGAAGGAAGGAAGCATTTGAAAGCAAAGTTAAATGCTGAACTATAAGCTTCCCACTTCAATAAACTATTATAATCAGGTAGAGTACTAAGTAAGCAGATCAAAGATTGAAGCAAACATGTCCTAACAATGAACGGGTTCCAGCTAGTTTTAGATCACAACGCCAGTCCACTGATACAGCACAACGGTAAGAAAAAAAACCTTCCAAAGTACATTACATATCGCAACTTGGATAAGATCATCTCTCTCTAGTGAATGCTCACATCTGAGCCTCAACTCTATAGTTATAACTTCCTATAAAGTTTCAATTGGTAGTTTTTGAGAAACTAATAGCATTCAACGGATGAAACTTCACTTCAGCCTCATATAAGATACTTTTTATTGAACTCTCGAGAAATCAAGAGCACTCTAAGGACTCATGGTTAGGAAAAGATATCATACTCGTATGATCTTGTACCGTTATAATAGAAAAGGAAAGCTTGTCTACTTACGGAAGGAAAACAGCATTGTATTCATGCTCAAGGCATATCACGCATAGATCTGGAACAGGACGCTCTCTCTTAGCATTATCCGATCCATTATCAGCCTGACCATTTGATGCTGCAAACAAAGGCAAACCTCTAATACCTCAAAAAAGTAAATTTTCTGCAAAAACAATAATGTCACCTTTTTTACCTTCATGATCTTGTTCCGACCTCTTCGCAGCAGCGGCAAGTACCCTGCAATAAAGCACTCCTTAAATCCATCTCGTTATAACAGAAAAGGCTATAATGGCAAGACAAGCCTGTTAAATAATTGCGCTTTAATCATAGACTTAACAACACCAAACAAGGAAAAACCTCAAAGTTTAGGGACCTTGTAAGGTTCAGACTTCTACAAGAAGAAAAGATATGACACAACTGGAGAACTGGTAAGTCCTAATTTAAATAACCTAATTTTAAAAAGCTTTCATCAGTTTTTCACTGGAAGAGTGATCTTCAAAAAGATTACTGACAAGTAAGACTACTTCTCCTCTCTGTTCTCTTTCTTCTCAGTTCTGGGACTTCTCTTCAAGAAAGGTACAGCAGTGACCACGTAGACATCACAACATTATCTTAAGGATTCTCATAAGCAATAATTAATTATCAATTATTCTTAGAAATTCGTTTCAACACACATATTTAACAACCACACCTACAATCATAGAATTCATCAGTACAAACCTATTTTGCAGTTCCCGGCGACGCTTTCTCTCCATGATATAATGTATAGCATGCTTGGCGATAAAGAATATACCAAAAACTGTCAAGCCCATTGAGGCACACTTGTACCACCTGCATATAAATTCCATTATTTGTTAACCGCTGCAATAGAACTGATTTTTAATTTGTGCATGACTGCATGTATCCAACCTTGCCCACTTCCCCAAATTTCCAATGAGTTCATCAAGAGTCTTGGGAGATACATAAAAAGGTCCTTTGTGAGGACGCTGAATCCGAACTGTTCCAATGTCATCTTTGACAGCCTGTAAACAAAATGAAGAAGCAAAATAGCTTCAAGTGGATAAGTGAAAATTACGATACATTATACATTCAAAGACATCAACTATCTGGGGCAAGGGAACAACGACCTGCCAGGATAGGACGTTCTTCTAATGATCAACATTACCCTCACAAAAAGTGAAAGAAGGCCAGGGAAACTGAAGTAGATGAATGCTCCTCATAGATGAATCAAATCACCAATACCCAAGTTCAAATAAATGTATCAACTAGTATATGACAATTGTCGAATGCTTCCAGATTAAAATAGGAGAACAATGATTGGTTCAAGTAATTTACCCACGAAGAAAAAATGATTAGGCTAGAAGGTGTAAAACTTGGAAACATTATGCTAAATCAAGGAATTATTGAAAAAGGGCTTGAAGACTAATCAAAGTTGAAAATGACCAAATTAGGAGGAGAGCTGATGCCAAGATTATTGTTAAACAAATGAAAACTGTCATCATTCAAGTTAACATACCTCGCCTACAACAGTCAATGAAGTACCAGTCGGGAGCACCCTTTCGATTCGCTTGACTCCAAGCATCTGAAATTATACTTAACGGTTGAACAAGCTTAAACAAAAGTTTTTAGTAATGCTGACTGAAGAAACAACCAAAAAGACACACCTTGAGTCCTTGGAGATAGTCCAATGTTCCACGTACAAGCGATCGCCCTGACTCCTCAAAAACTTCACTTGCAACAGTGAACAAAAAGCCTGAAGCACCTCGTGCCCCCACAACATAGACTCGATCAGTCTCATCATCCTGATAATTATTTTCAAAAACTCCATAACAGGGATTTCTCATTCAACCATGATCCCAACAAAAAAACATAAATATTTAAGATGAAATTTCTTAAGAAATGCAAGGAGAAAGTACAATATCAACCAAAGAGTTGCACTTTGAGTAAAGACAAATGAACAGAGATTATCACTCACCAAATACCATGGGACTTCTTTACTCATTGATAGCATTAAGGCCGAATCTTGAATCCAAGATCCAGCATCATTGTGCTTCAGGAAATGCTGTTCCGCCTGAAGAGCATTTAGTAAATAATTTCAAATGTTAATTTGGGAAGGGGGATGCAAATAAAAAGCTACACTCAATAAATTGTTATTACCGTCTCTTCTACAATAACACCTCTAAGACCACTATACTCGCAACTAATTGGAGTATCTGAGCCAACTCTTCCGGAAATTGCAACAACCAATGGCAAGAATTTCCTTTCAATATCAAGTAGTTTTGCTAAAACAGAGAGAACAGAAAATTCATCGTTTAGAAAACACATAATCACATGCATAAGTAGAAATTAGATTAGCTAGTTTCTATGTGTTCAAAATTATTCATCACAAGAACTGGTTTTTCTTTTTCCATATTTCTAATTAGTGAGAGGAGTCATCATGAGCATAATGTGTAAAAGGATCTGAGTTTGGACAGCAAATGGATATTGCCTAGTTCACTGAAAAAATAATGTCAAGGATGAAGAAAGCCAAGGCAGATGAAGCCTAAATAAGTGTCTAAGCTGAACTCAATCAGAAAGGTTTCCAAGCTGGGACAAAGTAAAAAAGAAAGCCTGAGACAAAGTACTGGTATTATTATAAGTACTCATCATTCTACAGAACCAAAAAAGAAAGCCTGAGACAAAGTACTGGTATTATTATATGTACTCATCATTCTACAGAACCAAAAAAGAAAGCCTGAGACAAAGTAAGCGCATTCTATCCACCAACACGCAGAAGGAAATACTGAAGTGAAGTCGTTCAAGATCCCCAAGCCATAAGGGGAAAAAAAATGAACATTAAGAACCTCCGCATACCCAAATCTTTCAACTGATTAACTCTGGACACCGATTTAAGAACCTCTGCATCCCTGCAACACCAAGAAACGCACATCAGCACACACCCATCCATTAAACTCTTCAATTTTATCAAATTTAACACATTTTTAATAAATTTATCCAAAGAGTAAAAAGGAAAAGACCTGCCACTACTCCTTCCGAGCAAATACAGAGCAGCTGCACTGAGGCAGCAACTAAGTCCACCCCAGGGAATCATCTCCAGTAACGCTCGGTTAAATATGACAAACCCTATTTAGGAATTCTCACTTTACTGCCATAACTTGTATCAAGTGTGCCTGAAAAATTAAAAGTATCAAGTGATTATACAATATGATCAGTCTTGGTGCAGGGTTGTTTATGCCTTCCTACGAAGTGTTATTGGTGACGTTGCGGTGGCAGATGACAAAAAGGCAAAGCCCCGTTTAAATTGGTGAGGTTTCAAAGAAATGACGTAGAGACTGACAGCTACTAGTCTTCTGTGTGCTCTGATTACCTCTCCTAAGTCCTAGCCTCGAGCTTTCCTATGCTTTTCTTTTCAATAATCTTTTATTAGATCTATAATATAAATTATATGAACTTAATAAAAGTAGTTGAGTATCATCAATCTTCATGTCTCGAGATAATTGGGTAGTTTTTATTTTATTGCAGAAAGTGTCTTTTCAGATGAAGAGAAAATCTCAAATGCATATAGATTTACGCCTACATATTGTCAATGATTTTCTAGTTAGACCCAAACAAACATCAGTGAAATTCCAACCTCATCAAATTCAGATCATTTCACTTCAATTCTTACTCACTTACGTGAAGAAACCAAAATCCATGATACCCTGCTACTTTTATTAACCTGATATAGTCTATATCACAGATCTAGATAATTTAAAAGGAGTATTCACTTTTTAATTTCTACATATAGACCTCAGCATAAGGAATTGATTCAAGAATCTAGATTAGACTAATGTGGTCTAAAATTCACGTCTACAGAATAATACCTAACTCTGAAGTTTTCCTCTAAACTCATCTCGTTATGGCTAGAACAAGATTATATACATCTACATTAAGGGCTATGCACATAGTCTTAATATTATATTAAAGAAAAGTAATTATAGCAACAATTATGATTTCTCTCTTAGATACGACATACACATCTTACCAAAATGCCTTGATCGACACCCTCTTAACCATTCTTAATATTGAAAGTGTCATCATGATTATTGCTCTAGACTTCAACATCAAGCTTGATGATTTTGACTTTCCCCACTAGACTGGAAGTTCAAATTCAAATTGTTGGAGCTAAGCAAGATCCTTCTGCTATCATGGTCTCACTCCATCATCAGATCATTTACATATTACAAAACCATACCCTAGATTTGAACTTTTCAAACTCTACACGAGCTGCTCTTTATATGGTAGCAATCAAGTATCAAAATGAGACCACAATCATCCATATTCCACGACAATAACCATCACAACAATTGGCTGAGTTAATGTCCATGTAATAGATCAAAAATTACAAGAAAAAATTTTATACTCCTCGTTGATACTCTATTCATACTACCACTCCTCCAATCTTAAGAAGTTTAAAGAATGGAACGACAAATTTTGTTTTCAACAAGTCTAGAGAAGAGAATCCAGAATCATCCAAAGCTTACTCTGGGCCAACAATGATGATTACTAAACGTTTTCTCATAAAAAAGGCATTAGTGGTCCTTCAATCTACTCTGTCCACCCTGATGGACATGAGATGTATGTTAGCTATATCAATGGCTATTTCATCTAGGACGTAGATCCATCTATGTGAAATTCGGACTGCGAATGTTCGATAGATGAAGACTCCGATAGTGATGGCGAAATTTATGTTTCTCAATAGAGAGAAGATCCCAGCAAAAAGTCAATATCTCAATATCAACCGCAAAAGAAGATCCAACCCAAGTCTAATGAAGATGATGACTGGAGACCTTGGATTAGTCTTAAGAATCCTAAGCATAGACCAAAGAATCTCTCTAAACTATTAAAAGCAGTTGGAAAGGAGCATTTATTTCAACCAAGATGGTCTCTGCCAATAATTTCTCCAATCCATAAGGAAATCTCCAAACCATGACCTTGTATGATGATGAGATCATATGGGGAAGATTTTTCACCTTTGGAGGCCCATACTAAAAAACCACTAGGATATTTGTGAGGCCATACTTAAGATCAACAAGTATCAATCCACATGGCAATCATGTATCAGTTTCTCCAATAGAAGAAGTAATAAATTAGCAGACACCACATGTTGTAGTACAAAACAATGTCCTTAAGAGAATTAATATTCAAAGCTTGATGGTCTATCTTAACAGACAGAAGGACTAAATTCAAAGCTTGATGGCCTATCTTTTCAAGTGTGACAATTACATCAATAACTACTCAATCCAGCTACCGAACTTGATTATGATTTAAAAAGATATATTGACCAAGATTACTGTGGACTAGACTTCTCTAAGAAGGAAAGGGAACTTCAAAAGGTTTGAGAAGAGCTTAAAAGAATTGAGTCAGATATAGCTAAAGAACAATCTAGAGCTATAAATGAATCATACCCTTTTACATTTATAGTCGTAAGACATACTTATAACACTCCATCCTATTATGAAACCACTGACTATAGAAAAAGTCTTCAAAATGTCCTATCCATTGTTCAGACAAACCCTTACAAAACTATCAAAAACCCTTCAAACCAAACCTACTAGCAAAAGACATTCGGTCAACTTCTAAGCCTTTACAAATCAATACACCACCAACCTCTCTACTAAAAGAAAGACCTTTCCTGGACACAATAAAACAATCCATGCCTAACCAAAAATTTATAGATACTCTTTAGCTAGTTCTTACCACATAGCTTTTACAATCACATTAATAAGCAATATTCTGATTCTTTTACAAAAAAACTCTGAAGAACTTGTAGATCTCATTTGAATATCTCAAATGCTGATGGATATTCCATACTATTCTCAACCACTTATAGAAGTTAAACCTAAGGTTGACGATGCTGAGTCAATGACTAAACCAATCATACCACAAGTAACTCTCACCTATAAGCCTACTTTAGGTCTATGGTTAAATTTTAATTATGTCCCACCAATAAAATGGAGAGATCAATTGTACAAATTCAATGCATGGATAGATCTTCAAATTACAAGGTCATATATGTCTCTTAAAGACATCTTGACAAAATTTGTCCACAGAATGACGAGAACTTTAAGAGAATGGTTCCAAAGCCTTGGTGAATATAGATACATGCGAGTCTTATAATTATCAGAAACTACTTCCTTGTTGATTTATAAAGAATTCATTGGAAATTTTCAGCTTAGTGACTAACAAGACAGACATGAGTACTTTCAAATGAAATTTTGCTCAATAAATAGGAAATATTTACAAAAGCATTTCCAAAGAATGTCTGAAAAATATTATATTTAATGGCTTCAATGATGTTAATCTTTAATACATATTCATTGCCTCCCTTTCTGGTGAGTTGTAGCCAGAATTACAAAGAACAATCAATTTTCTTCATACAGATATGTTTGAAATCTCACTTAGAGAAATCTACCAACTAGCTTTAGTGATGTTGTATAAATTATGTGAACAACATAAGTTCTTTAAAGCTATTTTAAAAGGTGGGCCTTAACTGAAACAAGTGTGCAAGAAGCCCTATTTAAAGATCAAATGCAAAGACATGTAGAAATGTGCGTGCAACATAAAAAAGGAGAAACACTTTAGAAGAGAACCATTAAGAGTTCACTCTTTCATCTTAAGGAAGAAAATGAGAATAAGATGCTTTAAGCTGTATGCTTTTGAAACTAGAAAACCAAACCAGTGTTACTTTTGTGGACAACTAGGTCATTATAGAAAAGGTGCTCTAAAAAGTCCAAAAAGGATATGAAAAATCTTACAATCTATTGAAGCTATGATGCCTATAAAAGATGATGAGGACATTGAGTCTCTTTTTTAAGAACAATCTAGTGAAGATGAAGGGACATTGTTTGCATTATTTGACTATGAATATAATGATAATGAAGTCTCTTCTGATATAAAAGAATATGATGAAATGATCTTATTTCAAGCTAGAGCCCAGGAAGTTAGTAGTAACATCACCATACGTCAAAGTCCAATTGCTTTTAGAAAGGTATCATAGACTGATTGTAGCTATTGGTTACATGGATACAAGCTCTTATAAAAGTGTAATGAAACCACATATTCTTCCTTCAGACGAATAGTAACCTTATGAGGAATACTTTACTGCAGATGATGACAAATCCTTTAAGATATACCTTATTACAAAAATAAGGATTAGTATAAGGTTCTTCTCAAGTTGTATTATTTGGACAAAACTATTAGGAAGCAATCTTCCTGATCCTGTCATACTTATTAGGATAGATGGTTATTACCAAGAAGAAAAGTTATAGATCATGCCAAAAGGGATTCATTTCAAACAAGATTTTTGTGAGTACACTGAAGACTACAACATCTTTAAGCTATAAGATGCTCCCACTGGATATGAAGATAGAAAAGATCAACTCTTACAATATTGCCTGAAAAGTCATAACCAATTCAATTATCCACATCCATTATGGCATAATTTAGAATTTTATATCAAATTGTCGTTTAAAAAAAATGAGGACATTTATTCAACAAAGGCTACTCATCAAGGAATGAATCCAAAATCCATATTACTTAAAGATGGCTTAAGATGAGTGCGTTATACTATTGAAATAAAGATTGATTGAGCTAACAAAATCAGATTAGGTATGTCAATCTTTTTATATGAAAAAAGAGCAGAAAAGAACAGAAGAAAAAGGAGATTAATTATTAATTACAAGCCTCTAAATAATTTCCTTCAATATGACATTTCCTCTACCCAATATAAAAACACATCTTATTTCTGAAAGAGGTAATAATACTCTCAAATAATAATTTAAAACCTGAATTTGGAAATTTAGGTATTGACCCAAAGAATCAGCATAAGACAACATTATGCATTCCTAATGCCCAATACTAGTGGACATTCATGTTATTTAGATCAAATTTTGCCCATCATTGTTTTAAAGAGCCACAATAAGGATCTATGACGATATTCTATCGATTGCTTTAATTTACATTAACGATATTCTGCTTTATTATCAAACTCAGCAATAACATTAGGCCTTACTAAAATAATTTTTGGATCTCACAAATAAGTATGGGATTATGCTTTAAGCCTGCAAAAGCCAAATTGGATAAACCCATATAGATTTTATAAGTATGAAATTTCATGATGGTTTATACCAGTCCAGCCATATATAATTGGTAAACTATTGAACTTCCCTAGCACAAACCTTATTGTTAAACAAATCCAATATTTTATGGGAATTATTAATGATATTAGGGATTTCATCCCTCGTATGTCATAATGTGTCAGCCAACTGCCAAAAATATTGAATAAAAAGTCACTATCATGGGGTCCTGAGAAGCCAAAGACAGTCAACCAATTAATGAATATCAGTCAGCATCTACCTCTAATAAAGATTCTTAACAAAAGAAAACAAACCTTGTAGACTAATGTTAGTAAAGATTTTTGGGGAGTAATTTTAATAGAGGAGATAGAAGGACAATGATTTTACTGTGGACATGCTAGTGAACAATTTAAACCCTCAAAAAAGCATTATCATACAATTTATAAAGAGATTTTGGCAGACAAATGAGGTATAAAAAATTTTAATTTCCACCTTAGCCCTTATCTATCTATAGTAGAAATGGACAAAAAGTCCTTCCCAAAGACACTAGATCCAAATAAAAAACTTCTAGTAAAGAGTCAATTGCTTCATTGGAAAGAATGGTTCTCCCTCTATAAATTCACAGTTAAACATAAAAAAGGCCATCGGAACATGTTAGCTGATTTCCTCTCTCAACTTCAAAAGCATATTAGCCTTGTCACTTCTTTCTTAACCCCTATCTAGCATACATTGTGGTACTTATGGGCACTCTGGACCCGGTATGCATATCCCTATTTAACATCAAGGCACCATATCCTACTGTGTTTGTATTAATGGCCAGCTCTCAAAGAATGAATTGTGCTACTAATGGTTACTCTCTACCTGTTATGCATATGCTATCTCTCTTCCCCCTTTACGGATCTATCAGCATTTGTGTGATGGAGGAAATGAAGGTTCCCTCTTATGAACTTTCCTTGAGTGGTATCAACCACTAACGAGATGGAGGACTCAACTTACACAAATTATTAAGGATCTCATATTGTGGGAGACTCCATTGGAGAAGAAAACCACTCAACGCTTCTTTTTCCTTCATCAACCTTATAGCACATCACATGATGGAACCATCTACTTTGAGAATAAGGTGTATTTCTAACATACCTTAATTGAAAAGAAAATACTTTTAAAAGTCTTAGACACTTTCTTAAGAACCTAAACCATTTTCCTAAATAGGCATCATTAGTTATCTCTACATCTATTAGACCTTACCTAGGAGAATTCATTTCTAGAGAACCTAATATGCCAGACTTTGACATCCTAGACAACCTTATAGACATAGGCTTAGACATTGTTGGACCATCTCAAACTCAAGCCTCCTCTTTTAAAGATGCCCAAGATCCTGATAATGATATTCCTATCATTGATGAAGAGGAGATAAATAAAATTTTGAAAGATTTACGCACAAAGGAAGTGAGCACCAATAAAATACAGAGAATAACTAGTAAAGATAGTGACAACATAAGTGGAGGAGCTTCCCATCAGATCTGCAATTATGGCAAGAACCTATCTGATGATGCTGGTGACTAGGATTCCTCTTATTATTATTATAGGTCACTCTATTTAAATTTATTATTTTAGGTTTCTTTTATGATGTGACTTCATTCTTATTCTTTTATTGTGTGATGTGATGTTGTTCTTATTTATAATAGTTGATGTAATTTTATTCTTATCTAGAATAGCTAATGTGATGTTGTTCTTATTCATTTAGGGTGTGATATGACCTTGTTCTTATCCAAATAAGTTTTTCTTTTTGTAATCTCCTTTACCTATATAAGCTAAGGACCTCTTTTATTATAACCAAGTTTTCAATTTAGGCAAGTTTCCATTACAAGTTTCAATTTAAGCTTGTGTATGGAAGAAATATTAATATTTAATAAAAGTTGTGTGTTTTCATATAAATTCTCTCTAAAATTTCTCTCTCTTAAAAGCTTGATTCTTTAATAAGTTTACATCTGTCACACAAAGAAATTAGTATGCTTTGCACTTGCCTTTGCATAAGGATATTGTGCATCAGAAAGTGTTAGACCTATAATTATGTTGGAATTTTAAGTTATATACGGAGGATTGGTTAGCTTAGATCCTTAAGAGGAAAGCCTCGAGAGTTGATGCCGTTGAGCAAAAGGGTTTATGTCTCAGATAGGATACCTAGAGTCTTAGCTACAGTCATCTTTTTCTATCTTAGAGCTCTAATAGAGATTTGCTCTATCATATTGCCAGTGAATTTATGCAGTCGATCTCTTTATGTTATTGGTGGGACGTTATCAAAAGTGAACCATGGACCTGAAGTAGGATTGTTGATAGGAGTTAGTTATGATTTGACTAGTTTAGTTATCTCAACATCGTCAACCTCATGTTCAACTTCTATGTGTGGTTGAGAAGAGTGTGGAACAATCATCATCATTTGAGATATGTGACTGAGATCTGTAATCTGTTCAGAGCTTTCTAAGCTTTTTGTAAAAGAATCATAATCTTAACTATCAGTGTGACTATCAAAGTTATGTGGTACAGTGTAACTTTTAAAGCTATCTGGAACTAGTTTGAAGAGTGGCTATGAGTTTTTTATTAGGCATGGGTTCTTTTGTTGTGTCTGGGGAAGGTCTTTCTTTTGGTCGAGAGGTTACTGGTGTATTGATTTATAAAGGTTTAGAAGTTGATGAAATGGCATTTGCTGGCGAGTTTGACTTGGAAGGTTTTGATAGTTTTGCAAGGGTTTGTCTGAACAATGAATATGACATTTTGAAGACTTTTTTGTAGTTAGTGACATTAGGATAGAATGTAGTGTTATAAGTAGGTCTTATGATTAGAAATGTTGAGGGGTCTGGTTCATATCTAGCTCTGTATTATTCTTTAGTCATATATGACTCAATTCTTTGGAGCTCTTCTCAAGCATTTTAAAGTTCCCTTCCTTTCTTGGAGAAGTTTGGTCTATGATAATGTTGGTCAAAATATCTTCTCAATTCATAATCAAGTTGGACAGTTTGATTGCATAGCCATTGATGTAATCGTTGCACTTAAAGAGATATAACATCAATCTTTGATCTTAGTCCTTGTGTTTGTTGAGATAGACCATTAAGATTTGGATCAATTCCGCAAAGGAAATTGTTTTGTGCTACAATATTTTGTTTTTGCCAATTTAGTGCCTTTTCACCGAAGAAATTGGTACATAATTACCACGTAGATTGATACTTGTTGATCTTAAGTATGGCCTTATAGATACCCTAGTTGTTTTATTAGTATGATCTTCCAAAGTTGAAAAATCTTCCTCGTATAATCTCATCATCATAGAAAATAATAGTTTGGGTATCTCCTTAGGAATTGGAGAAATTATTGGCAAAGAGCATCTTTGTTGGATTAAGTGGTCATTTCCAACTACTCTTAATAGTTCAGAGGGATCTTTTGGTCTAGGCTTAAGATTCTTAAGACCAATCCAAGGTCTTGAGTCATCATCTTCATCATACTTGGGTTAGATCTTCTTTTACAGTTGGCACCAAGATCTTGACTTTTTTCTGGGCTCTTCTCTCCATCGAAGGACATAAACTTCGACATCACCAGCAAAGTCTTTATCCATCGAATATTCACAGTTTAAATCACACATAGTTGGATATAAATCCTAGATGAAATGGCCATTGCCATGGCTGACACACACCTCATATCCATTGGGGTGGACAGAGTGGGTTGGAGTACCATTATTGCCTTCATGAGAAATGATGGATTAATCATTATTATTGGCCCATAGGAGGCTCTGAATGATTTTGGATTCTCTTCTCTAGGCTTGTTAAAAACAAATTTTACCATTCCACCCTTCAAACTTCTCAAGATTAGAGGAGTGGTAGTATGAACGAAGTTTTAATGAGGAGTATATAATTTTTTCTTGTAATTTGTGATCCATTCCATAGGCATTAACTCTACCAATTGTTGTGATGGTAACTGTTGTGGAATTAGGATGATTGTGGTCTCATTCTGAGACCTATCTGCTATCATATAAAGAGCATCTCGTATAGAGTTTGGAAAGTTTAGATCTAAAGCATAGTTCTGCAATTTGTAAATGATCTGATGATGGAGTGTGGCTATGATAGCAAGAGGATCTTCCTCAACTTCAATAATTTGAAATTTGAACTTTTAGTCTAATGGGTAGAGTCGAATTATTACGTTTTGATGTTGAAGTTTAATGCAATAGTCATGTTGACACTTCAATTATTGAAAGTGGTCAAAACGGTGCCAATTAAGGCATTCTGGTATAATGTGTATGCCGTATCTAGGAGAGAAATTCTAGTCGTTGAAATTCCTTTTCTTGCATGTAATGTTAAGATCATGCTAATAACACCTACAAGGAGATGTGTATAACTCAGGTCTAGCATAAGAGATGAATTTAGAGAGAAATTCCAAAGTTACGTGTTGTTTTGTAGAAGTAGATTTTAGACTAGATTGGTCTAATTTGGGTCCTTGGATCAATTATTTAAGTTGAGGCCTATATATGGAGATTAAGGAGATAATGTTTTGTAAAAGATCTAGATATATGATGTAAACTATATAGACTTAATAAAAATAGCATCCGTATCATGAATCTTAGTATCTTTGGATAAGTGCATAATTTTTACAAGGTTTGTTATTTTATTGGAAAGAGTTTTCTTAATATGAGAAGAAATTTGTCTTAAAAAAGAGCTAAAAAGAAAAAAAAAACTGAGTTTGACGAGATTGAAACTTCACTCATATTTATCAAAGTCTCTCCCTACTCACTCTTATCAATCATAACTTTAGATATTTATCAATCAAAAATAAGATATCTCTAAGGACTTATTTCTACATAATGTATAAGAATTTCATCACTGCACAAAAATTTATCTATACAGAAAATAAGACAGTAATTGAATGAAGATAAATTAGAATTCCCTATTAGAAGCATTATTTAATAAAAATATCATGGGTTTTGAATAAAACAATAAAAAATGTGGAAAACGGCAGAGTTGCTTAAGAGAATTCCTTTCCTTCCCATAAACTACTACAAGATTACGGGGAAGTCTGCTGCGAAGAGAAATGTGGAGGAATGTGCGAAAGGAAATGATTGCGAACAGACACAGATACTTTCCCAAGGTAAAAGAAAGGTAAAGGTTGTTCCAACATATTATCCGATGAACAAAACAGGGCTACCAAGCCTTGGAGTTCACAGGGAGAGAGATGGAGAAGGAATCTCTCAGAACTCAACGAGCATTATTTGGCGGCACACTATTCTAGTTCGTCTTTTTCTTCTAAAGTACAGTAAAAGCAAATCACAGTCAAATAAAAAATATGAGTTTTATGAATTCTAAATCATCCCAACTTGTTCCTTTTCCCTGTCCACTTCAGAGATTTAAGTAAATAAGGGTATGACAATATCTGGACAACAGATGAGGTGAGGTGAGGTTTACTCGGTGCCATTTCATGTCATTTCTGTGCATTAACCTTGCATGCATTACTATAAACTCCAGAAGCTGAAAAACATGCCAAAACGAAAAGGGAACTTCCGAAACTCTTTTCTTTGTCCATTTCTAATCTTACTATAACATCTTAACTTTAGCAATTATAGAAATTATTATTAGGTTCTAAATGAGCAACCGTATTGCAGACGTTCACTTTATAAATTCAATGAGTCTGTCGATTGATGACAAAATAGTCAGCTAATCCATATCATGACAATTCATGTGTGGCCTACCATGCAACTATCACACCGACATTTCCATTATCTGCTTCCATGGATGCATTGTCACCCTTGAATATAATTCCGTATGCATAAAAGACGGCACAAGTTCATGAATACGAGCAGTAGTTTTCTTCCTTTATAGGCAAATAACAGCCTTCTTAACTAAATTACTATGGGGAGGGGCGCTCCCTATTGGCGTTACGGAATGCAAGGAGAGAGTAATTATTTCTTGTTCCTTTGTTATTTTCCTTTTCCAGATCTATATCATTTCGTCCAATATTTTAATGACCAAACCGATAAGATATCAGATTGAGAGGTGGAGTTCCCTCGTAAATAAGACTAGCGCAAATGTGCAGTGAAAATTTAGAATAGTGTAATGCCCCGTTATTTTTTAGAATTAAAGAGTATGTATATATAAGTTTTGTTATGAATGGTTAAGATGTGTAAGTGAATATTGTTAAAGTTAAAATTTGAAGGAAAAAATTAGAAATATATGACACAGGACATAATTTTATAAAGGAAAAGTGGAAAAGATATAATAGATAAATATTTAAATTAGACTAATAAAAGTGAAAAGGAAAAACTGACAATCCACATTTATGAAGTAAAATTCGTTATAATCTTCGTCATGATGAATAAGTATGTGAATTAAAAAGGAATTACTAACTAAACAAATAGAACGAGAACAAGAGATCAGCTATACAAGACGTAATACATATACACACTTCAGCAATAGTTATCGATAAATAGCTAAAAAGACAACGAAACAACAAAAATAATTTGTACGTGCGTTAGGATTACAATCATCCGAGCACTAAAGATCAACAAATAGCAAAAAAGATAGGAAAACAATAGCAAAAAGAATTTAAGAGTGCATTAGAATTACAGTCATCTGAGATATAATAAACTTTAGAGATTATCTTGTCAACCGGTAATCTTTTAGGTTGTAGAATGAAATATCGTCAATGCCTAAAATTTGATCAATGGAGTATTTAGTGATGATGATTATAAAAGCTGCATGTTTCATAACTATAATTTTTGGAGGAGTAAACTTGATGTAGCACATAAGAAGTCTGCCATGAAGATTTCGCGAGATGAGGGTAGGGAGACTCATTTTCTTGCAACACAAAATACAACAAAGGTTGGACAAAATTGGGGAGAACAGTTAGCATATATGTTATTGGTTACCTAAAAAAATATAAAAGGTATAGGGTTTATTGTCAAAATCATAGTCCAAGAATTGTTGGAACAATGATGAAAAGCTTTTTTTTTGGGAAACATAACTGATGTTTCATTAGTTAAAACCATTTATGTACAATTCAAGGATTCACCAAACCTAGAGTATTACAAAAAACAAAAAGATTCAAGATTGCTTGGAATTACAAATCCTAGTAATTAGATAATACATTGTGATTTAAACTAATGACCAAATGTTTACAAATGGCACATAGAATAAGGCCAAAGCAGAGAACAAGTATCATCCAGTGAAACCATCTCAAGAACTTCACACATGTTACAAGGAAAACAAGAAACCAACCTTCAACAGATCCATATGCAATTCTAATCTGAAAGTTTCCAGTTAAGCACTTTTCACTACTATTGTGCATCAATGCAAGGCATCCTTTTTCTTTGTTCATTCTAGTTTTTTTGGCATACATTGTATTTACTAAGAATACACTCTTCAGAGGAACACCTATAGAATCAAAATTATCTTAAACATTAGATAGACCAATGGAATGCAGAGTCTGATGTCAAGAATATGATGAAGGAAAAAAAACATGTGGAATAATGTGCTGCATTGCCCACTTAGGAGCAAATTCTTCAGCAAGCCGCTTTAGATTGCTTGCACGACATCACGAGTTGAATAAACCTACATCACATTTCAAAGGATGATAATTAACAAAATTAGATGTACAAGAACTTTAACATGGTGATAATGAAAACTACTAATTTCAAAAGGTAAGTATTATTATAAAACCGAAACTAAAACTTCAGAGTATTTGGGAGAGAAAAATTCTTCTTATCAATTCATTCATTCTCTTACATCAAACCTTCTATTTATAGTACATTTTAAACACCTAACACACATGTGACCATCTACC
>JAOSBP010000204.1:18818050-18828464 GCA_027563825.1 Erythroxylum mucronatum
TGCTCTATGAAATTAATATACAATACATCATAATTCATGCATAATAATTCTCATTTAATGCATCTACCCACCAATTCAATCATTAAATGCATCATTAAAACTTAAAAAGCATAATTAAGTTCTTACCTAATTAAAGCCTCCAACCATTCAATCTTTCCAACTAACCAACACCAACGACATCTTCTTCACCATTCCAAGAGAGCAAGGTTATGCTAAGCCTTATTGGTGAGTTATTGGTGAGTTAATAAGAGAGAGAGCAAAGTGGAAGGAGGGAGACTTGAAAAAAATTCAATGGAGAAGAGGGTAGGATGAAGCTTCGGATGGATCAAGACTTAACCTATACAACTTGATTTTTTTATGCCTTAGCCATGAACTCACCGAAATTTGCATAGGATAGGCATAACCAATGCATTAAATGAAGTGGAGAGGTGGCAATAATCTATTAGGCCAAGATAGAAAAGAAAAGTCAAACTTCTAAATGGATTTTAAAACAATTAATCCAAATAAACAAATTACAATTTAAACATTTTCAATGGTCCCACATACAATTCCAAAATATTAAACCCAATAGCCCAATCCCATGAAATCAGCAAATGTTGGTTCTGAAAATCGACCGGTTCGCCACTTGGTAATTTTTTTCCGGTCCGAGAATTTTCTCCAGAAAATTTCAGAAAAATTCCTAAAAATCCCTTAAAATGTAAAACACGCTATGGATCACTCAAAATAATTTTTCAAACACAAATTTCACAGTATTCACAACCAAATTGCATTAGGCACAATTACCGGGAAGCATCATGAATACATGTACAGTTATTTCATGTGCACAAATTCACTGTTTGCAAAACCAGTAGGCATGAATAATTCTAATTAATCCCAATCACTCTTACCCCTAGCCAATTTATTATTTTACCCTTCCGGTCGGGGGTGGGATGTTACACATCTACCTCATATCTCTGCTATCTGAGTTAGGTTCTCTCTTTCACACACAAACTCATTCTGTGGAGCGACACCAACAGAGCTTGATCCTTAGCTCAAAACCCACTCTTTCACTCAAGAACAAAGCATATCAAAGTGGACGTACACTTTATAAGAGACAAAGTGGAAAAGGGAGAAATGGAAGTCAGATACGTTAATATTAACGATCAACTTGCCGACATCCTCACAAATCCCCTAACTTCGGCGAGATTTCTGTTTCTGACCACCAAACTGAACTTAGTTCGAAGCCCTCGGTTCAGTTTGAGTGAGGGTGTTAATGAAAAAGAACAAACAAAGAATAAGGCAAGAGGGACACACAGAAAACAACGCAAGAGGGATACTACATAGATTTCGCATAAGGACGTAACAAACACTTCAATGCTAGGTAGACAGTAAAAATTTGTTGTAACAGAATAAATCTTACCCCTCTATTTTATTCTGTACTTCTTAACAAGTGTATGGTCAAATATCAAATCAACAAATATATAAATGTGTTTCTGAGCAAATAATAAAATAAGACGCGGTTCCCATTCATGTACTTCTTACAATAAATACATGCTTTTGTGGGTTTTTTTTGGTCTTTATAAGCTCTTCAACAAACCGAGTTGACAAGGGACCACAAATAATCCTTTTCATTTATTTATATTTTGAAAAATAAGGTGAGTATTCATGTTACATTCAATAAAGACTTATAGTGCGGTGTCATCCTATTACTTGCTTGATGGAGTCGGGGAGATTAATAATTTGAATATTTACAGGTTTATTCTCCAATTTTAGTGGAACATGATTGGATAGATGATTAAGCCCTGCTCATGTTATTGTTATGATCATCGATACTTTATAATGCTTAGCGATGTAAATTAATTGGTGAACACACGATAAACACGTATTATGTAAATAACTCTTTATTAATTACTTTACTAGTTTAAATTATTAACTATTTTTTAACCATAATTTATTGCTCTAAACAAAACAAACTCCATGAGACGAGCCTCACTCCCTCGATCGGTGCACATGCCTCGCAACACGATTGTGGAAATTAGCATCGACTCAAGCTCCGTCTTAAGCGAGTCTCCTCTCATCTCTTATCTAATGGTTACTCTCTGCATCTCTACTCTCTAATCTCTCTCGCCCAACAGAGGTCCTTGCACGATTCCTGAGTCATAGAAGTAGAACTCCTTTCAAATGTTGCATTCAACAAGCGATGAAGACAAAAGCTACAGTAACTACAACTTCAACGAAGCCAATACCCTAAAAGCACTCAATTACCTCTCTTTGTCATCTTCTATGTCTTCATCTCCTTCATCCCTTTCACCTTCCAATCTCTACAACCATACTCAGAGACCTAAAACCATGGAAGAAGTGTGGAAGGACATCAATCTTTCTTCTCTTCATAACCACTCTTATGTGGAACACGTTCTTTCTGCAACTCCAAGGCCCCATAATAATCCTCATCACAATCCCAACTTCTTGCTTCAGAACTTTCTTGCTAGACCTTTCGACAAAGATCCACCTATCTCTAGTAATCAAGCTAACGCAGGCATCTATGACTCTTCAGCGCCACATCCTGCTACAGTGTTGAGCTTGAATTCGGGTCCTGCGTTTGAGTTTCTCGACAGTTCCGGTCCTCTTAGGCATGGTCTGCATTTGCAGAGCCACCATCCAATTTCGAATATTAACTCATTTAAAACCCCTTTTGAGGCATTAGATTCGCCTTCTGGCTTGCCTTGTTTTGCTAAAAAAAGGGTTCAAGAATCCGATAGCGGCTCCGGTGATCGTCGGCATAAACGTATGATCAAGAATCGAGCGTCTGCTTCCCGATCTAGAGCAAGAAAACAGGAAAGCACATCTCCGAATGTTCCTGTTCCACACCCTTATATAAGTATTTTGCATCCTGACGAGTGACCCTTCCTTTTCATTCTTGTTGCCATATTTACCTTACAGGCTTACACGAATGAGCTGGAGCTCGAAGTGGCACATTTGCTGGAAGAGAATGCGAGACTCAGGAGACAACTGGAGGAGGTAAGCTAGCAAGAAGAGAAATGCAACTAAAACCCAACTCTTCCTTTATTTCTGTTTCATTGTTAGATCTCCAAACTTCCACTAAATTCTTACATCAGGTGGAGTCTAAGATTATAGTATCTGAACACTACCAGATGTGGCTTTTTACGGGTTAAAAATTGATAATGTCTTGTATGCATTTTTTACCAGTTACAGAGAGCTGCAGCCGTTCAACTCCACAAAAAACACACTCTTTATCGAACGTCAACGGCTCCATTTTGAGAAATATCAGAGTTTTCATGCCGACTTGCAAGCTGTCTTTTTTTTAAAACCCTTGGAAGCAGTCTCTTTCGGAAGTGTGATAAAGAGAGTGGAAGAGGTAAAACCGTAAAAGAACCGGAAAAGTTTGAAGTATGTAGTTGTAAATGTTTTTTTGTAGGAGATATGACACTTCTCACTCTCACAGAGTAGTGGCTTTTAGAGGAAAGAACATGTTTTTGTCGGGAAAAAAACGTTGCTTGAGATTACTTTTGTATTTTTCTCCAGTCAGGCACGAACATAAGACATTGGCGGCCGTGGGTCTTTGGTAGCTGCGTATTCCTTTTCTTTTCTTGTAATTTTCCTTGTGGTTCAAAAACTGGTTTCTGGTTCAGGAATGTCAAAATTTTGGGCATCCCTACAAAGATGAATAGATGATTTCTCTGTTAGGCTGCAAGATGTAGAGTAGAAAAATAAACACGTTTTAGTCCTCTTGCAAGGAGCCCTTATCTTTTGGGCCATCAGAAAAGCCTCTGCTGCAAGAAAAATCCATTTTTTTCACTCCCTTTTATTATTACATCCCTTTGGGTGCCTTCTTTTGTTGGATGGGTATCTGATACCGATTCTTCAGCTTCTCTCTTGGTCCCACGATTCAGAAGTGGCAAAACAATTTTTTCCCAATATATAAGAACTAATGACGCAGAATGTAAATGATTTAAGTGAAGTTTGTAAGGTTCTGATTTTTTTATTTATTTCCAACCAATTAGCTTTTTCAACTCGAGTTTATTTTAACCTTGGACGACCCCTTGATACGATCATGTCCATTATTGATTTAACCCTTGCCCACTAAAAGAGTCATGTTAAAGAGGCTTAAGCGGTCCAGAAATGCCTGGTTCATTATATTGGAAATAAGGTTCAAAGGTGATGTAATTCGTTAAGATACCCAATCCTAATGTCTGAACCTATTAGTATATATAGAGTCATAGACCACGGCCACATAGAATCTAATGCACAAGTCGTCCCCGTTGAGCCCAAGTTAGACTCTGCATTCTCTCTTGTATTTACATATTAACAAGCTACATTTGAAAGCCTGGCCATATTTGGCCCGACTAGTCCCTATCACTATAGCATGAAGATGCTCCCACTTCTCACTACAAACTAGCCATGCTTCTCCTTCAACTTCATGCTTCTCCTTCTACTTTCTGTTGCCATTAACCTTCTTCATCTTCATCCATCACCGCAACACTGCTTCCCGTTCTTCCTTGGCATTATTCTTGATATTCTCTTCTTCTGCAATTTCTCCTGCAACGCGACTCCTCAACCTCAACCATCCACTGGAGACTAAAATTGACTTTCCACTATAGTTACCTTTCTCGCTTGCATCCATTTCCTTATTAAGTCATATCTTTTTCTGATACTTTCCATCCTAAAACTGAACCAAATCTCTTTTATGAAACTTCTTCACAATGTCCAACACTTTAGTACCTTCCACTTCAGATTTTTCAATTTTAAACTTCTCCATTTCCAAACCTTCATCCACAATTTTAGCAACTCCATCTCCAACGATTGTTCCCAAATCCTGGAAGCAAGTTGTAGGAGAAGAATCCCCCTCAACATTGTCTTACTCACCTCCTAACGATATGGATGGAAGGCTAGTGGTTTGCCCCAACATTGAAGTTTTCAAGGAGGGAGCTCGGGCTTGGGAATCAACAATGGTCGGTTTCTTCTTTAGAAAAAGGCCACATTTCCCTCTAGTCTCCCAGTGGGCAAACAAGCAATGGAAGTCGAGAGGCTTGACAAATGTTCTTCTCTCTGAAGAGAACTTCATCCTCTTCACCTTCAGCTCCACTGCAGATACGCAGAAAATTATGGAGGAAGGACCTTGGCACATCGGAAGCCACCCAATCTTCCTACAAACTTAGCAGCCACACTTGAACCTTGAAACTCTTAAAGTCCAAAGTATCCCACTCTGGATTAACTTCAACAATATCCCACTTAAATATTGGACAACCCAAGGGCTTAGAGCTCTAACTAGCTACATTGGAAGGCCGTTGTGCATGGATGAACACACAATCAAGAAGAAGCGAGTCGGTTATGCTCAAATTTGCATCAGTTTGAACATTACCGAGGAGCTCCCTAAAGAAATTCCAATTATAAGGTTAGGAGAGGAAGACAAGTTATGGAAAGATACAATAAAATTTCATACCAATGAAAACCGCCTTCCAATAACCCAAACAAAGTCTGCAAAGCAATGGGAAAGGTGTTTAAAACAAGAAGCTACCAAGAACTTATGGAATTACTGAAGCGGAAACTCTAGAAAACCCCATTTCCTCAATAGCCAAGGCCACCATGCTGCAAAAGGAGGCTGATACTATATCATTTAAAAAGGAGGAAAGACAAAACAACGAGGCAATGCAAATTCTTCCACTTGCTCACATACAAAAAGACAAGGAACACAGTTTAGCAAGTAATGCAGAGCAGCAAGATTCGCAAGCACCGATTACAACACATGACATTCAAACTAAATCAAATAATGACCAGATCTTCCCAACCAAAAACTCAGTGATTGTGCAAAGTGATGAAGGAGATTCAGAGGTGAGTAGCGCTAATCCTATCCAATCTGAACCACAGTAACTCCTAAAGGTTCTACTGCTTTTAAAGAAAATGCAGCAAATAGTGAATTCCATACAGTAGAGACAAGGATGTCAAAGAAGGGCAAAGGGAAGGGCAACACAAGCTAAACCTTTTAATCTATGTTTATAATCACGTGGAATGTACGTGAAATAAATTGTCCCAGTAAACAACTAGCTCTAAGCGACTTTGTTTTGAGAGAGAAGCCTCCTATATTCGAATTACTAGAAGCCAAGGTCAGACTAAAAAATTTAGCAAAACTGGACATTTTTGGATCCCACTGGAACATGATTACCAATCACCAACATCATGCATTAGGCAGAATTATAATTTGCTACAAGGAGGATGAACAAAAGGTGGATCTATTAGACTCTAGTGAACAAGCTATGCATTTGAAAACATTCTTCTTACAGAAGCACATCCAGATAAACATTTCTTTCATCTATGCAAGCAACTTCTGATTCCAAAGAAGAGACCTATGGAACAACCTGAATTTATTGAGCAACACTGTTTTTATTCCTTGGCTAATATGTGGAGATTTTAACTCCATATTATACCCCCCAGAGGCATAAGGAAATTGCTTCCTAAAGAATTATTCAATCAATTTGAAAGACATGATGGAGGAGTTAGGGGTGATAGATCTTAAGTATAGCAGTCATACTTTTACTTGGTCCAACAAACAAAATTCTGATTGGCACATCAGGAAAAAGTTAGATAGAGCACTGGTAAATGATATTTGGCTTAGGACCTTCTCGGACATCCTTACTACATTCGAAAACCCCCTCTTCTCAGATCATACTCCCTTTATAGTGGACAACCTATTCCAAAAAGTTAGCAAGCACTATTCCTTCAGATTCAACAACTTCCTAACGTATGTTCCAGGGTTTGTGGAGGCATGTATAAGAGGTGCAGTTTATAGTTGTCAAGAGACTAAGCAGTTATGTTGTGTCCAGAAATTGAAAGTTATCAAACAGCAAATGAAGATCCTAAATTCTCTATAAAAGGCCTACCACTTCCTTAATAAACTCCTACAAACTGGAACTTCAAGATATCCAAGCAAGGCTACTCATCCTACTGATTCGACTCTACTTGATAGAGAAAAGAATGTGTTATCACAATTCTTGAAGGCTACACACAACCACAACTCTCTCCTGTAGCAAAGAGCTAGAGTACATTGGCTAAAAGATGGTGACAAATGCACTAGATTCTTTTTCAACTCCATTCTTGCGAGGAAAAATAACAACAAAATTCTTTCTATAACTTCCAAAGAGGGTGCTAATCTACAGATATAACAAGATATTCAAGAGGTGGAAGTAAGGTTCTTTAAAGAACTACTATGAACTCCTAACTTTTCAAATGCTACGTTAGATGAACTTAGATCCCTATCCCTCAAACAAATCACATCAGCAGACAGACATATAGGAGACAAATCACATCGGCTAATCAGTGAAAACCAAGGCGCTTTTATGCAAGACAGACATATAGGAGACAACATCCTAATTGTACAAGAGCTTCTAAAAGGCTACTCCAAATCAAATTACTCTCCAAATTGCACAATCAAGGTTGATTTCCGTAAAGCTTTTAACAGTGTGGGCTGGGATTTCCTATGGACTCTGTTGATGGTTCACAAATTTCCAATGGTTTTTATAAAATGGATCAAAGAGTGTATCTCAACCTCCTCCTTGTCTATCCTAATCAATGGCACTCCTACCAAACTCTTTAAGGCAGCAAGGGGACTTAGGCAAGGGGACCCCTTGTCCCCCTACCTTTTCATCCTTTGTATGGAGACTCTTAACTCGCTTATCAAGTATGAAGTCCTAAAAAACCCAAAATTCAGAAGCCATACTAAATGCAAGAAGATCAATTTAACTAACCTCTGCTTTACAGATGATCAACTTTTATTTTGCAGGGCCTCGATGGAATCCATAAAAAGTTATATGGCAGCACTTATCAAATTCAAAAACTTCTCTGGACTACAATTCAATCTAACAAAGAACCATTTCCTCCTATCCAAAAAAGCTATTACTTTGGGGCCTCACATATCTCAATCTACTGGAATGCTTTTTAAAGAGACACCTCTTCTGTATCTTGGACTACCTATCTCTACTAAAAGACTCTCATATGTGGAATGCACCCCCACTACTAGAGAAAATACAGAGAAGAGTCAATTCGTGGGTTAACAAGTCTTTGTCATATATAGGGAAGGTTCAACTCATCAAATCGGTGTTAAACTCCCTCCACATTTACTAGAGCTCTCACATCTTCCTCTCTCAAGGTATCATCAAAACCATTGAAAGAATTCTCAAGAACTTCCTATGGAATCACCCAAAGGGGTCAAAGGTTCAGCTAAAGTGAAATGGGAAGATATTTGCTTTCCTAAAGATGAAGAAGGGTTAAACATATCTCCTATCAAAACTACACTTCAAGCCCTAATCTTGAAAAGACTATGATGGATCCTTATGGATAAAAACTCTCTATGGGTGAAATGGCTACACTCGTATTTCCTCAAGGAAAGAAGTTTACAGAGCATTAAGGAATCAGTCTTATACTCTCATTTTCTCAACCAGATTCTGAAATTGAGGGATAAAATTTGAGTTGGGATCTCTTGTAAAATTGGGAATGGCAACTTGACTACGTTAGGGATGACAACTGGACTAGTGTGGGAACTCTCATTCAACACTATGGCATTCTAAGGAGTCCTCAAACTGCCTCACTCAAACTTAAACTCGGCCAAATGATCACAGAGGGCACCTGGAACTTCCCTCAAAAACTAAGACATCTTCAACCATCATACCTTCCCCAACTTAATTCTCAGGACACCTTCTACTGGCATACCTAACCCATCCTCAAAGTAACAACAAATGCCACGAGAGATCTCCTAAGATGTAGGAAACAAAGGGTGGAATGGGACAGAGTTGCTTGGAGCAAGGTATTAACCCCAATGACTTCTTTAATACTATGGTTAGTAGTCCTAAATAGGCTGAATAATGCTGATAGAATTCACTATCTGCAAATGGACAGAACATATCCACTGTGCAAGATCCATGTGGAAACAAGAGATCATCTCTTCTTCATATGCCCTTATAGCAGATATATATGGGAATAAAAGATGCCTACGGCTAAACCCGGGGACACTATCTCAGAGGTGATCCAAAATTTTACAAACCCTACAATTTCTCCAAACCTTAACAGACAGATCCAAGTTCTATCCCTAAGAAGTGTAGAGGAACCAACACGCCCAAAGAGGTCATTGCTTCTGAGATCCTCTATGAAATTAGAGAACACATTCTACATCGTAAACTCAATCAAACATGCAACATAACCATCCTAGATTTACTGAATGTTTAACTAGAAGCTATGGTCGGATGATAATCACAGGTATGACAGAGAAGCAGAAGACATACAGTACTGTTAAGAAGCAACGAAGAAACTAAAATACCTAATCGACTGAGCTAGTGTCGAAGTAACCACCAAACCTCCAAGAGACCCTTGCCATCTAACGAAATTACAGGAGGAGACAACAACGCCTCTTGAAGATGAAAAATCCATCTATTGTCCTAATTCGGGAGCTTCAAGATTCTCCAACTGCGAGAAGAAGATTTCTATACCACTTACAGCTACCAAACATTGATAACGCGTCTTACTTCCACCTAATGTACACTGTCGTTTGATTTGATTTTTCATGTTTCCATAGTATCGTCTTGCTTTTTAGAGTAATACTCTTGTATCTCCTTCTTTTAAATCTTTATAAAATTCTTTTTATTTTAAAAAAACCTATTTACATATTTTTGCTTCTTTACTTGCAACCTATTTACATCTTTACTCTTGCCACCATATATTATTGTTGGAATTGTCATTGCCGCCAACTAGAATGCAAGCTTATGTAATTAGAAGCCTCCAACACGAAAAGAAGAAAACCAAATCAAGATCTCCTCAACGAACTGCTCTTGCTCCTCTCCCATATCCTAAAATCAGCAAACTGATCAAGTATTCCAGCACTTGATGATCCACCTATTGATACATAACATAAGGAATTTATCCAGGTAAGAAAGCAATCTTGTTTCCTGTCTTGCCTTCATTCGTTGACACGCAAACACAACGAAACTCATGACTGATATGAAGTGCTCTCACTTAGCTTGATCCCGTCAGAGAGTGGAATGCCATAGCAGCTGGATTAGGTTGATGAAATTGTGAATGAAGGGGACAAACTTCTAGAAACCGTTTGATCATATAGAAGTTTTAACTTAAATTCTATTAGAAAACTGGGAAATGGGTTTAAACAGACACAATCATGATACTGATGGCTAGTTATTTACTTTGGAAGGCTTGTTAGATATGGAAAGCAGGATTAGAGCGCCCAACCAAAAAGATGTCAACGTGTGTTACACTTGTCCTCAAATCGAATTAGCAAAATACTGCCCTCTCTCAACTCAAATCTTCATTCCTTCATTTAGTACAAAACCTCCAGGTCTAAATCAGCACTGCTAAATAATGACTCGTTCTTAGAATTTTCCACCTAATGGATAGCTTAATTCTCAGAAGGCAAATG
>JAOSBP010000204.1:18856487-18877372 GCA_027563825.1 Erythroxylum mucronatum
AATAATTATAAAAGTTAAAGTAAATAAAATATCTAATTAAAAACTTTTAAAAATTAAAGTAAAATATTTAAATAAAATTAAATAAAAATAATTTAATTTTTAAGTTTTATCTAATTATTATTATTATTATTATTAATTTTAAAAAAATTAAAATTCACAATAATTATAAAAGTTAAAGTAAATAAAATATATAATTAGAAACTTTTAAAAATTAAAGTAAATAAAATAACTAATTAAAAAAACTTTGAAAAAACAAGAATAATGGCCGGTAAGAGGAGAACGAAGCATGCCTTATAAAGATGTGGAAACGGAAAACTTGCAAATGCGTTTCCCATGCCCTAACGCACCGGATCCAATAAGAACTCCGAAGTTAAACGTGCTAGGGCCAGAGCAGTATTAGGATGGGTGACCTCCTGGGAAGTTATGTGCAAAAACAAAACCGTGAGGGTGCGATGCCCTAAAGGCTGAGGCCCAAAGCAACCAATATCTACAAGAGGGTGGGCGGGAGGCCCGGGAGGTCGAGGCCTTGAGGACGAGAGGCCTGAGAGGCCGAGGTCCTACAGAAACTAAACACTTTGCATGTAAATTTTAAAAATAGTTTTCAGCAAATTTACCAACGGAAAAAATTTCCGTTGGTAATTACCTACGGTTTACCGACGGAATTTGTTTCCGTTGGTAATTTTCTGACAGAAAAATTTACCGACCTAACAGAATAACCGTCGGTAAATTTACTAACGGAACAAATTTCCGTCGGTAAATTTACCGACAGCCGTTTCTCCGACGCCGTTATTTGTCTATAAATTCCGTCGCTAATTAAGCTTACCAACGGAATATGTACAAATTCTGTCGGTAATTTCCGTCGCTAAACTCTATTTTTCTTGTAGTGGGATTACAATTATATAAGTTATCATGTGTCGCCAAATGGAAACATCTATATCTATTGATTTGGCATCGAATAAAGGTATGATCGGGTTATCTCAATTAGTTCAGTTGGCTTGTAACGCGTGTACTTATATCTATATGTATGCTTGTGAATGTGATATTGTTTCTTAATTGATGAAAAACATAAGCCCACCACTTTTGGCATTGGTCAAAAAAACTGCCATAACAACATATTTGCAGAGTAGTTGTTTTGTAATCCATTAAATTTACTTCATTCCTTTCCCAGTTTTGAAGTTCAGTTTGACTAATTTCTTGAAAAATGTTCAGTATTTTTGCCCACTTGTTTTGAAGTTATTGAAATTGTAATGTGTAGGTGCCAATATGATGCAAACAAGATTCATGCACTCTACAGTTTATCGTGACCCCTATGAAACAGGTTTTAACTTTCTTTTCTTTTGGCTCTATATTAAATTGACGAAACAATATAGTAGAGCTGTTGCCTGATTGGAGAACGAGGGTTGGGATACGCGTGAGGCGGTTGTGATTCTGCATTTATAAATACGCGTTAAATATCCACGAATCATTGGGTGTTTTCCATCCCATTCAGCAGCGGGTATCCTGATCGCGCTACCTTGTCTGTTTGGCCATGCAGGCTTACTTTGATCAAGCATATCATATTTTTTTACCAACAGTTGCAGGAGGTTGCCCTAGTGCAAAAGGACAATATCAACAAATCCAAAGCGTAAGATCGGGTAGAATATTGAATTGAATGGAGAATAAAACCCCACGCATATGTACAGCAAACTTGCTCTTATTACATCTGAATTTGCTCCCACAGCTCCAGGCATGCAGACTAGAGACATCCCATTACACTATACACTGCTACTTATTTCATCAAATACTGTCTTGCATTGCATGGTTCACCACACCAGTGAACAAAAATAGAAAAGGAATGCAAGTCAAAAACGTACACTCCTTTTTGCTTGCCCAATCAAAAGTCATGCTTGCTCTTGCGCATCATCGCCGTGAGTGAGGTCAGTGACCTGCACTTTAATCATTGCACTGATGAGGTCCAGAACAGCATTACAACTGAGATCCACCAGGTCGTCAATGTTTAGATAACTGGCAGCCTACATGCAGCAGAACTACATTTCGGTGATTATTGTATAATCAAACATAAGATCTTTGTTATACAATTTCAGTAACATGAATGTACTGACCAGCCAGAGCTTGACGAGGGTGATATCGTTGACATCGAGAAAATTAGCGCCCCAGCGCTTGAGCTCTTCGACGACCTCGTCAGTGCTCTGGTTCCGAGGGTTGACAGCAACTTCCACGTGCTTGATGCAGTATTGAATCACCTTGTCAAGGATGTTGCTGTTGACACTAGGTAAAGGGATGACGCCGGTTTCGAGATCGTCCTCCATAAGGTCCTTGATTGTCGCTAACTTCAATGCTACCCTCCTGTGCACTTCGTACTCCGTCCCGTCGCCGCTCTTCAGGACTATATTCCCTTGAATGGACATCGTTTCAGCCGCAGAAGAACTCGCACTGCGATACTAAAAAATGCTGCGAATCAAGGAAGATGACGGTTATGGTTTGCCAAATTTCCAGAGGGCTCAATTTATAGTGGCGGAAGAGGGGGTGTGATCCCGTGAGGCCATTTCTTCTCTTCACAGAGAAAAGACGGTTACGTAAATACGTGTCACATTTTGAATTCAACCCAGCCACGTGCCACCTCAGCAAAAAGTGATTTATTTATAAATGCTTTTTCGTGAGAGCAATGTTCCAACTCACAATAGCAATCTGGAGTTTAGCTATTGGAAGCTCGGTACATGAAATATGGTGCGAGAGAAATAAGATAATTTTTCAGCATTGTAGTAGGGAGGAGCGTACGTAGTTGGTTGGAGGATTGAGGAAAAAGATTAGGGAGATAAGTATATTTTCCTATTGCATTTAAATTTATTTATTTCACTTTGTAAATCTATATAATACATATGTATATAATATTGATCGTGCATATATTTTAAAAATGATAAACCTATGTATTAATCATAATGTATCAATGTCCACAAAATATAATAGTAACTCTTATACAAAACCATACATGAATGGTTCACTTTACCATATTATTTTATTAAAAGTGAAGATATAAAAAAATAAAGTATGGCAGAGTAATTTTTTAAATATATTTGTAAGAAAATTATTATATTAAGGCTTAGGGCGTTAGTAATACCGTTTTTAACAAGTTAAAAAAATGACATATAATTGCAATTGCTTAATTAGAATTTTTGGAAAAATATCAAGATGAGTGTTAAGACATTTGACTTTATAACAGGGTTTCTGCGGTTGATTTTGTGATTGGCCATGGACACATTTATTGTTTTCTCGCATATCATAATAAGGAGGAACAGAGGAGATTGGCTAAAAGCAACCCAATCCAACTTCAACCGCAAACTCACGGAGAGAAGGAATGCAAAATATAAGATCACAAAAGACAATATCATAGAATCCAAATGGCGAGGGTTATTGAATATGAAATGAAGATTAACCCCCATGCATTCGTACAACAACCTTGCTCTTTACATCTCAATTTCCTCCCACAGCTCTAAACATGCACACTAAAGAGATTCTAGTATACTACTACACTGCTAATCATTTCGACCAACAATTTCATGCATGGTTCAACAGTGAACAAAAATAGGAAAAGAAATGCATGACAGAGCGTTCACTCCATCTTTCTTGCCCAATCAAAAGTCACGCTTCCTCTTACGCATCATCGTCGTGAGTGATCGCATCATCGTTGTGAGTGATCGCATCATCGTCGTGAGTGATTGCATCATCGTGGTGAGTGATGTCACTGATCTCTGCTTTAATCATTGCATTGATCAGGTCCAAGAAAGCATTGCAAGTGAGATCCACCAGGCCTTCAATGTTCAGGTACTGGGCAGCCTAAGTGCGACAGATACATTTCCGCATTAGTTACATAATAAAACAGAAAATCCTTGTTATGAAACTCTAACAATATCAGTAAACTGACCAGCAAGAGCTTGATGAGAGTCACGTCATTGACGTCGAGAAAGCTAGTATCCCAGAGTTTGAGCTCCTCAGCGACGTCGTTAAGATTCTGGTTCTGATAGTTGAGAGCAGCCTCGTCGTGCTTCGTGCAGTAAAGTATCACCTTGTCGAAAATGTTGCTGTTGAAGTTGCAGATCGTGAAAACGCTCTCGTCAGGGTTACTCTCCATTAAGTACTTGATCATCCCCGATTTCAATGCCACTGACCTCCTCACTTCGTACTCCTTCCCGTCGCCGCTTCTCAGGACTATCATCGCCGGAGAAGACATAGCTTCTACAGTAGAGTAACTGAATGTACAATTCTAGAAAATGTTGCGAGTCAATGAAGATGACGGTTTTGGTTCTGCGAGGATTCTAGAGGCGTCAATTTATTTATATCGAGAAAAAGACGGTTACGCGTCACTAAACGAACTCAATCAAGCAGCATGACACCTCAGCGGAAAGGAGCTTTCTTTCTTTTTGCTTAATTTATTAATTTTTGACCAATCTATTCTAAAGAACCTTCGATATTTTAGTTTCTAAATAAAAATAAAATTAGTTTTATTGTTTATATGTAATTATATTTTTATTATTGATGATAATTAACTATTGGATAAATTTTAAAAATAAATCGATTCTACTAATTAATTAATTAAAAATGTATTTAAATATATTTTATATAACATTTATTAATAATAATAACTATCAAGAACATATCAACTACATTTTGTTCAAACAAATTTAAATTATTTATAAAATAAAATACTCATTTTAAATAAATAATTTAATAAGTAAAATTATTTATGAATACAGTATTTATTTTACTACATCTTTTAATTATTAAACTGATTTAATTTTAAGTTAATACATTTAAAAATATTTCATTAAATTATATTTATTAAATAATTATGTTTGGAAGATAAATTTTAAAATAGTTATAAAATAAAATAATTTAAATACAGTAATCATAACTCTAAATAATATATATTTAATTAATGATACATCAAATTATAATAAAAATATGAAAATAGAAAACAAAAACAAATTTTATAAGTTTTAAAAATTAGGAATAAAATAAAATAGAAATAAAATCATAAACGCAAGCAAATTAATTTTTCATTGAAGTTAAAAACAAAAACTAAAAACTAAAAATGAAAATGAAAACAAATAGCCTTAAATGTTTAGCATATACTAAGGTCATGATCTTCTTTATCACGGGAAGATATTATCTATAGATACATATCAAACAACTATAGTGTGTGATTTCTCTGCTTGAATAATCAATATCGCCACCTCAAACACCCAAATTATTCATTCTAAATCAAATTATTAAAAATATTGAAATTAATAATTTCATTTTTTAAATATAAAATTAAATATTTGATTAGTTTATAATTTTAATCTATTTCTAGCTAGAAATCGAATTAAATGAATGTTATTAAGTTATTTTATTTTTGTTATTATCATTTTTATTATTACACTACAAGAAAATTACAAATTACCGATAGTAAAAATATTATAGTCAATTAGCGACAGAAAATTAATTTCCGTCAGTAATATTATCCAAAAAAATTGCATTTTTCAACGAACAAAACATCCGTCAGTAAAAGTGGTGGGAAATTATCTCAGTAATTTTTCCGACTAAAGAGCGATATTTGTTGGTAAATTAGGTGGCAATACTTGGCAGCATAAACAAGCATCAAGGTGTACCGACTGGACTATATTCCGTTGATGATTTACTGACGGAATAACGGTTCCGTCGATAAAATTAAAACCTTAATGTTATCATTAGCTTCGAAATCAACGTTTTTAATAAAACCAAAAAACATCGTTTTCATTAAAGATTAAACCTATCCACAAACCCCAACCCCTCGTCCATCGTCATTTTCTCCTCTCTATTTTCTTTGCTTTCTCCTCGATGTCACTGGTTTCCTGTCATCATTGTCGTATGTGGTTCCACGTTGTCTATCATACGTGCCTCGGTTTCCTCGCTATCTGCCCTTCTTTGCGTCCATCTTCGTTTAATCATTGGTAGAGGTAAGTGATCTATCTTTGATTTTTTTTTACGGCGTCGTTGGGTTTTGTTTTTTACTGGGTTTTATGTACTGCTTTGATTGTATGGGTTTTTGTTTCTAGTTTTATTTGTATGGGTAATCATCGGTTTTTTGTTGAGAACTGGGTTGAGGTATTGGTTTAATCATCGGTTGAGGTAAAAATAGTATACATTGATATTTGTGTAATGCATTATGCTTTCTTTACTACCCATATGTCATGATAGTGATAAAAGATTGATCCTACTTATTGCGTTGTGAAGGTAACAAATACTTATTAATGATGATAAGAGAAAGAAATCTCAAATTAGCAAAGTCCAAATGGGAATACATATACTGTAGGAAGAACTTATTAAGTTTTTATAAGTCAAGTGAAAAGCAAAAATGATTACAAAAAATGATTAAAAACTTATTAATTTTTTATAAGTCAAGTGAAAAGCAAAGTTTATTACAAAATCATATTTTGTACATAATATGATTTTGTGTATTGAGATGTATGATGATTTTGTACATAATATAATCGGCTAATGCCCATATGGGATTGCGTTATTTATATGCATTCAAAGTATGCATTGGGGACTTTACTACATCTTAAAAGGAATAAGACTTAAGATTTTTAAGACTTAGCAATTCATACGTGTGATATAGAGTTAACATTATTATAGTTAGTCAAAAAATGTTACTAATTTAAAAGCCTAAGAAGAATAAAGGAAAAAAGTGCATAAAGGGCACAAGTTTTCTCCAAATGAAAATAAACAAGTCATGACAATAAAAATAAAGGCATTGTTTAAGTCCACTCTAAAAGGCAAAGTGAAGCAAGAAATAATGGTAACATCTTTAGGGAAAAAGGAGGAAGAAATAATTCATTACAGGATAGAGAGATGTTAGACAACCTTTTAGAAGAAAAAATCATTGATTTTCTTTAGATGTAAAAAAATAAGAGGAGGCAAATAAGGTGGATGATCCAAAGTACTACAAATATTATCAATTGGTCATTCATCCTATTAAACAATGTTTTGTCTTTAAGGACAAAATCATGGAGTTACAAAGAATTGGAGTAGTTTCCTTTAACAATGAAGCTATAACATTCAATTTGAAAACTATTATAACGTAAAAATTGGCATCCATTTATGTGACTTCAACTATGGCATTAAGCTCATCTGATATTATAGAGATAACATATTAGTTAATTAAGTACAACAAGCTAATTGAAACTCCTCAAATCTTTAAGGTTAAAAACCTACCAGATGATAGTTGGAAGAAAGATGGACTTTCATCACTTATGAGAAGTAAGAAAAGGACATCCTAATATTAGATTGGTTTGTAACATAATAAGATTTATGAAGAAAACAAGGAGAAATATGGATCAATAAATAAAAATCTAATATTAATTTCTAAAAAGCAAAGTAAGCAAGCTCATTCATTTTGAATGAGTTCATGTTAAGGAGTAGCCAAGAACATAATATTTCCTAGTATTATCAAAAGCTGACGAGGGTGAACAAATAGTAAAGTCAACGTGACATACATAAAGGTAAGTTTACAACCACAAGCGAATAAAGGAATTGTTGCTAAGAACTTTTTTTCTCTGATGATGATCTCCTGTTAGGTTCCAATCTATATAATTATGCAATCTTTATTCATGAATTACTTATAGCAAAATTGAAAACTTAAATGTAAGAGTGAGCATTATTTTTTTAATTTTAATTTAACTTTTTATTTTAAAAACATTTTTTCCTACTTAGTGTTCTGAATTGAGTTTTCCAATGTTTGAATTGAAACCCAAAATAAAGGTCATGTTTCAATTATTGTTATAAGTTGGTTACTCCATCTATATTTAGTAAGAATGTCAATGGGTCGAGCTGGGCCCCACCTCCGGCTAGGGTGTCCCGTGGCCCGACGGGCCTAGGTTGGCCCATGGCCTGACAAGTCACGGGAGGGTTGGGCATATATTTTTTAAAAAGAAAAACGACAAAAAAGACATCATTTTTAAAGTAACGGTCGGGCCACGAGCTGGGTTGGCTCGTGCCTAGCCCGTGGCTCGGTCAGGCAAACCATGGTCGGCCCATAGCCTGCTTATGGCCCGGTCAACCTAGGCCAAAATGGGGTCAAGCCGGACTGGGTCAAATTTGACATCCCTAATATTTAGGTTTAAATCATCCTAATAGTTACTGAACATATTAATTAAAATTAATCTTATATAAATGAACAACAACTACTACTACAACACACCCTATTCATGTATATTTTATGTTATGCCAATAAATTATACTTGTCTACATAAGATTTAGTATCTTATATTGGTTCTTATGTTTTAAATATTTCATATTTAATCTTAAAGTTTCTCAAATTTTACAATTAAATCCAATGTGAGTAAAATATTTTTTTCGTTGCGTAATAAATTCTTAGGATTATGTATAGGTTGGAAACCTGTGATGCAGCTCTCATGAGGTTTATCGGTGAAATATTCCATGAGCTTAGGAGTCACAGTGAGAACTTGCTTTCTCTAGTGCTTTTACTTGTATGGGAAAAATTTATAATTCTTTTGTTAAAAGAAAGTCCAAATGATTAATCCTAAGGAAGGTTCCATTTATTTTCCATATGTGATGCAGGTGAAGTTTAAACATATTAACTAGTTTATGTTTAGGATGTTTAAACATTAAATTGCTAATTTATTAGGACACATGTTTATAACAAATGAAGTTGCCTATTTTTTATAACATCTTGTTACATTGTGAAATTCATTATTAAAGAACATCTTCGAGTATAGAAGGATGGATTGCCATTAAAATAGACATATGGATAGTTGATAACCAAAAGAAGAGTTATATGGCAGAGACAACATATTATATGATAATGACTAGACTCTATGCAATAAACTTTTGAGGTTAATATTGTTGTCAATTACTTTTTCATTATGTTATGATTGATTTTGGTTATTTATGTATATGGTAGGTTTATTTATTTGTTGGCACCATATACAAGAGAAAGGCTAGCAACCGTGTTAGAAGACTATTTGATAGACTATAATATTGACACCAAATTTTTCACTATAACATTCGAAAATTGTAGCACGAATGATGTTATGATTGAAAGTTGAAGAATAAGATACGATTTGAGAGCTTATTGGTTGGTGGAAGGTTATTCCATATATGTTGTTTTGTGCATATTTTGAATTTTATTGCGAAGGATGTGTTGGATATGATAAAAGAAGCAATACATTTGAGTTGAACTAGTGTAATATATTGGTGCGTAGCACTTAAAAAGAGTTGTGAAGTTTGAAGAAATTGCATGACAACTATGCATTCCAAGTACGAAGAAGTTAGTTTTAGATTGTCTAACCAATAGAACTTGACCTTCAAAATGATGGAGTCGGTAATCTAATATGTTGATGTGTTTATCAAATTGAGACAAAAAGATTCTTAGTACACTTGCATGTCTATAGAAGACCAATAAAAGTTGACTAGAGAAATTTGTGTGAAGTTAGAATTATTTTATAATATGGCTAAATTTTTTTCGGGAACAAAATATCCAATTTTGTATCGTTGCTTTAGCACTATACGTAAGATAAAAAAAAAAGCTTTATTTGATTGACTATTTGATTCCAATGAGGTTATTCAGTTTATGGCAGAGCAGATGATGAAGAAGCTTAATTCTCATTGGTATATGGTTTAACATAATGTTGCAATCATATATGTGACTTACCCAAGGTACAAGATAGAGGGGGTTAATTTTATATATATTATGTTGTATGGTGATCGGGCTCAATAGCATTTAGATGTCATTAAACAATTCAAGTATGATTTGTTTAATGATTATCAACTCAAAATGGACAAACTTCAGGATCGGGATAATAGTAGTTCAAGTTGCTTAGCTCTAGTTTCAATTTCAGCTTCGGGCTCATCTTCTAAAAATAGTTTGTTACTTTCACTTACAACATTCATGAAAGGAAAAGAAAAAGTTAGCACTTCGTACAATATGATGAAGTTAGATAAATATTTTATGAAAGATTTTGTGGTTAAACTTGAAAATATGTAGTTTGATGAATTATTATGTTAAAGAGTTGTGTTACTAATTTTTTGATAATGCAAGTAATTGCATGACATCTATTAGCAATTTTATCATCTAATGTTGGTTTAGATTCTAATTTTAGCACTAGTGGTAAGGTTATTATTCCTCACCATACTTGACTTTATCTTGGTATTGTGGAAGCGCTTAAGTGTATCCGAAGTTGATTAGATGATGAAGATATTAAGGACAAACTCTTTTCTTTTTGATATATCAATTTCGTTTATTTTTATATATTATCTTACCTTAACTTGTTTTTTAATTTATATATTAATACAGCTACAAGTACTGATACGAAAGTGATTAGTCATATACATACTCATAGTCATCAATCAAGATACATTATTTTGATAAAATATTTGATGATGAAGGTGTATTAAATTAAATATTCCTTGAATTTTAATATTATAGTACTAAATATAATGTTTCTATATACAAAAGAAGTGATGCAAACTACTGACAATCCTAACTATAACGATTAGCTGCTCTCTCTAGTCTCCACTCTCTCGACTCCCCACTCTCCACTCTTAGTTCATTCTCTCATGATCCCGACTCCTAGTTCAGAACATTATTTCATGATTTTATTTTGAATTTTTGCAAATTGTATCATTTAAAAATTTTGGATAATCATTTTTGTAAATTATGTCATAAATTAATGAAATTGTTCTTATCTTCAATTAATTATGTTGATCAATTTAATTATGATCTTCTTCTTTCATATCTTCCTTCATTATTGAATTTGGTTTAATCTTATTTATTTTATCAATATATGTTCATTTTATATATATTCATTCATTTTAAAACACAATTTTTATTAATCAATTGAAATTTATAACGTCAATTAACTGAATTGATCGATTATAATAAATTATAATCTTTTTATTCCGTTTCTTATAATCCTATTCTCTTTCATTAATGAATTTAGTTTAATCTTATTCATTTTATCAATATATGTATTATATATTTATAACTAATGAATTGAAATTCGTAACTTTAATTAATTGAATTGATCAATGTAATTATAATTTTTTTCTTTCATTTCCTATAATCTTATCCTCTTTCGTTAATAAATTTAATTTTATCTTATTTATTTTATAAATATATGTACTTTGTATATATTAATTTATTATAAAATCTTAATTTTATTAATCAATTGAAATTTGTAACTTTAATTAATTGAATTTATCATATTATATTTTTAATTAAATAAATTTCTATTAAATATTTCCAAAAAAATAAAAATAAAAAAATCATGTTGAACTCCAGGACTGTATACCGAGGCCCGGGTCCCATTCTTTCTGCCCTACAGGCCCAAGTTCGGCCGACCCACTGCTATGTATCGCTACTAAAGATCAAGAGCTCGTGCAATGTTGGGCAAATTTTCAGCGCGGAATACTACATTTGTTATCACCTTTTAGGCCAAGAACTCTAGTGCATGCATTTCTGGGAGTAGCTTAAACCTCACTGAAGCACTTTAACGCAATTGATATAGGCATGCATGCTATTAGTATTTGGGCGTAGTAGAACTCTGAAATTGTATAGACAACTGCAAGTGTTGGCCGTACAAATCATATTGCAGCAGGTCTAGCTAGATTACATCGCACATCCTATGCAAACTCCTAAGGTCAAGTTGATGTACTGATTCCTTATTTACGTGTCAAGAACTAAAGAGATTGAAAGCTTACAAATCCACAATTGGTTCTTTTATTTCCATCCAACTCGGGATCTCCCCGCGTGCCCACTGGATCTCCTCGTGTTTCTTTGCTGCCTCCTCTGGCGTAAAGTCACTCTTGATCATAAACAGCTGGCGCATCTCCTCTAAGGTCCTTCCCCTCATCCTGTCAACTACCGCCTGGCAACCCAGACGGTATAGACCCTTGAGCCTCAGATAATCCGCAGCCTGCATTGCAAACACAAATTCATTCTAAATACTGTGTTGGAAAATAAAAACGAATATACAAAATGGAGAGAGATACAAGTTACCGACGAGAATGAGATCAAAGATAGTACTAAGGTCGAGTTCTTTGACGAAGTCAGCCTCCCAGGGCTTCATCTCAGCATTAATGTCGAAGAAGCAATCCGATTTCTGGCGCTCCGTAAACTCCATCTGCTTGTTGCAGTAGTCGACCACCATCTTCAAGACATCTCCGGTGATGGTGTCGAGCACGATGGTGCTGTTAATCAAGCTCATGATCTTCTCCGACTGTCTCACAACGGCCTCGCTCACTGTGAACTGAACTCCGTCGGAGCTCTTCAGAGTTATCTTCCATGCGGTTGAAGACGACGACATTGCTTCAGGTTTAGCTTTTAGGAGACGTAGGCTCGGGAAAATGGATAGGACTATATGAGAGCGCGACGGTTATTGCTTGAGTTGGTTAATGCACATACGTGTCAATCAATGGTTGGACATAAAGTTTGTTCTTATTAAACACACTAGGTTTTTTAATATGTTAATTATAAATTAGCTACAATCAGGTTCGCTGCTTTTAAAATACATTTGAACAACCAACAACGTTACTCTCGTGCATTTTAAAGATGGAAATTTGTTAACCAAGGCACAGGTGAGCTCGTAGATTGTGAGTTTGAACCGTTCTTATGTATGCATTTTTTTAAAATTTAAGATCAGAGCTTTATTTCCCACAAAAGACTTATTTGATTCGAGCGAAAATTAATTTAGGTCTAGATGATTTAAAGATATCTTCTCATAATTGAACCAAGGGCAACTCCAGGTGTAGAATTGACCCTGGCTGATTTTACCAAATTGCTTCTATTTCCAGGGTGTTGTGGTATGTTAGTAAGAATATGCTAGTCTGATTCCTGACACGTTATATTGAGAATGTAGGAGATGAGCAGACAAAAAGATTTGTGTAAGATGCTTGGGTGGGACTAGGCCTCTCAATTGCTGCCACGAACCTCCCATTCTGCTATCTTCTTCTATTCATCTAGATCCAGGACCCTAACATAAAAATCACCACTTCGAGGCTTATTACTAATCAGGAGAATTCAGTTTTTTATTTTTTATATATGCTTCCTTATAAATTTTTTTACAAGGAATCAGAATCTACACAGTTTCTTACAAATACAAACAGAATTTGAGGGGCTGTCCTATGTGGGTTTTCTCACCTTGCTGTGTGATAAGGGTGAAGTAAAGGCAATAGCCAAAGTTCAAATTGGATTACAAACTATTTCAGGAGACAACACTATCATTAAATTTATGTCTATGAGACATATGTTGTACCAAGCTAATTTACACTGGCTGACCCAATACAAGGTAAATATCCTGTGATCAAAAAAACGAAAACAGAAAAGTGTCCCATGGCAAGCTTCATATAACAGCAGTAATTGGTCGTTACGTCTGTTGTTGGATTTCACGGTCTAGAATCTTTTTTCTGCCAAGAAAGCATGATTACATAACTTAGGACTCCATAAACTGTAAAGTTGGTGGGCTTGTTTTTGTCTTCTCCATACCTGCAAGAGTTAACCATGAATCACAAATGCTTAGTGGCCAGGAATAGGCACCATTTATGTGAAAGAGTAATAACTGTGATCGGCAAAGATTATTGAGACTGGTGAGCAAGTAAGAAGTTAACGTCACGCAAGGAGTATAGATCTTGCCAACCACAAGAGAAGTTTTCAGACAACACAATCCCCTTGAAGTTTTTCAGTTGATCCTATATAATTAATTCAATCATACGTACCCCGAATCTCTACTTCTCGCCATTCTTGGACAAGTGCACAGCAACAACACATCAAATGTGAGAGAAAATCATCAACATAGCCGCCCTGTCAAAGAAAATTGTTAAAACAACACTTTGCAGGCTTACTCAACATTAAAAACTTAACACCAAGTGCCATCCTAATCAAAGCATAAATTTTGGTCCATAAAGCTACATCATTGCCAGGATATCAGCTTTGCTAAGATTCTTCTAGGAAATGATATGGTTTGAGAAATTTGGGGATGTCCGAGTAGCTAAAAATTACATGTTGAAGTTATTATGGTCTTAGCCACATGAATTGGGACAAGCTAATGTTCAATGTGTAAAAGTTGCAACCAGAGATTTAATCAAGTAGCTGTCTAGAATAAATACCGCTATATTGAATGTTCTGCGAAGCTTCCTCCGAATGCAGCAAGTATAGCAACAACATGACAATATCAATGAATAAGCCATCAATTCATTGCACGCTTCAGCTGAAGCTGAAGATTACAGAAATGAACAATATAAGAATAACATGAGATCAAAACATGAATAAGATTTGTAGAATGCCATAGATTGACAATCTGATATTAACAGATTCCTATTGTTCATCAAAAAGCCTCCAGTTGAGGACATAAGCGAAAAAGAATAGCCTAATACGCAACCACCACCCAACTAATATCCGGCTATAATTTACTAGAAAAAGCAGTATTGAGGAGATTCCAGAAATCAGCTACCCTGACTGCCCCAAGTTCATGCATAAGATGCAGCCACGAATATAATCTGTGATTCTGTGTATAATTAGTATCACTTACACATGGGTCTGTTAGTTGCCACCGTAGCAATCTTGGAGAGTGTGCCACATGGATAAAAGAAAGTCTTTAAACCTGCACATCAGAAGGATGCTTTAAGAAAATCAAGTGGCTGAAATATCAACAATGTGGTATATCTTTTATATTTAAGGAAGATCATAATACAAATATTAGACCTCAGCAACACTACATGATCAGCGTTTCAGCTGAAATCTAGGCACTCTAAATTTGGATCTCCAAAGTCAAAATATGTCAACTTTGTATTGTCAGCCGTCTGATATGATGTCAGCTAAGAGTTGCAGATAAGACACAGATTGTATTTACCGGGAAAAATCAACAAAATTAAACTTTTCAAGTATTTTCTGTTCACTCTACTCAACAGTTTAGGAAATGATATGACAGACAAAAGGAAAAAAAATAGCATTCAATCAGGAGGTTGATATTCCCAATAATGGATCAAGATACACTAAAATGAAAACTAGACCCATATCCTGCTGTTCAGAAAAAATTACCAACCACTAAGAATGCATTATACATGAAAAGAAATGAACGGAACTCTCACTATTTTAGTGTAAATAGTTGCTAGGGTAGACAAGCCAAATGAGATTCAGAAGGAGGCATACATAAAGAAGGTTCAGAACAACACCCAAGTAAATCAGTATGCCATTCTTCATCTTGATATGAACCTCTATTGGACAGAAGTTCTTGACCCGATGAAACTGAGGATGTTTTTCTGCAAAAAGAAGAATACAATCAGACTTCTTGAACGGCCCTTTGTTTAGAACCCATCAAGGTCATGAGTAATGTAGTATCCAGAAGATCTCCTTATGAATACTAGAAAGGATAATAAAAACAGAAAATGAGAAAATGAAAGCAAATCATAGAATATTTAGAGCTAGTAGTCAGAAATTTCCAAGATTTTAGAAGATCAATTTCCTGGGTAGCATGACAGATTTATCTCAGTGCTAAAAATTATATTTTCCTGATCTGAAACAATTGTGCATCCAAACTGAAACTTCTAATTTAGAAACAAGATTCAGAAGTCCTATAACCTTGAAGTCACACGAGAATCGCTCTTCTTATGATAGCTTTCATCAGGTGACTGGTATTTCTCACTAGCATCCGAGTAATTAGACTCCAGTTGTTTGGAACCCTTTTTAGACGAGCTCTTTTCAGTGTTAGAATTTACAGCAACACTCTCAGTGACCTCGATCAAATGCTGAATAACTTCACATTGGCTGACATCCAAATGAGCTTGGGATCGTTGTAGTTCAAGTTGAAGCTTCTCGTTTTCTTTTTTAAGAGCTTCATTAAAACCCAAGTTTGGGTAAGAACAAGAGAGAGTTTTTTTCAACACTATCTCATGATCTTCTGAGGGTTCTGGTTTTAAGATGACATCATGCACTCTTCTGTCCTCTTCATCCAGCGTGTATTCACACTGATGCTTTTCAATATCTTCCAGCCTCTCCTGTGCACGAGAATACAAACCAATATCCAACAGTGATCAGTTAACATGGATATTCATAACTTGAATCAAATTACTTCCTTAAACATACTCAGTTCCATAGCACGTTGAAGGAAAAAGGAAAATGAAAATTTTCATGTGGTACTTAACTATGGAAGTTAAAAAGGTAGTGGGTTTGCAATCCATAATAATGGTGTGATTGGTCAAAACAGCTAACAGGAACTGTATCAGATAAGTATAATCTGCCATACAAAATTCAGTCTGGTAATTAGCATAAATTTAACCAAGTACCGAATCGGTGAGTAATAATCATATTCAATGCTGGAAACTCTTGATATTCCCATTAAATGTGAACTTTGAGTTCCCAATCAAAATGATCATAGGAATTGACATACACTGGTCTTTGCTGAGCTTAAGAAAACAAAGGTAATTCTTCCATCATCTGAGACCAATGACTCAATCCAGGACAATAGGGAAGGGAAAAGAAAAAGAAAAAGAAACTTCACGAAATCTATATGCACTCGGTATTCATCAATTTTGGAAAAACAATCATTTCATCACAGAAATAGAATCTTCATCTATATGCAAGAAGAACTGTGGAAAGATATTAACGATCCAAGCAACCAAGAAATGAAAGAAATAAGTATATCAGGCAAATCAGTAGTCATTACCAAAAACACAGAAAGAAAATTTTATACCCGCACTCGAGCATTATCCACCAGAGTGATCAGAGGAACAAGACGCAAATATCGGTCAATTTCATTCTGAGCCTTCCTAAATTGATACACAATGTTCCACCCCATAGCCATCAAGTATAGATAACTCCTATCCTGACAACTCTGCACCAGTACATAAGCCTTCCTAAGCGCATCTTCAAGTTGTTCCAATGGCTCCCTTGTCTCTGGATACCTCTTAAGTTCTGATATCTTGAGCTGCTCGAGCAAGTTCCCAATCAACTTCAAATGCTGTGCAAACTGCCTGCAGTTTTTCTTGTGCATTCTTGCTGTATGGGAAGCTTTCACAATCAATCCTATCAGCCGCACTGCATCCAAGCCAGTGAGCTGGACAACATTTGCAATCTCCCCAAGATGCTCCCAAGTAGCCATCTTCACGGCCCAACCAAACTAAATCCTGCTACTATTAAAAAATCACCATTAAGGATTCCAAAACCCAAATCTTTCTCTCTTCCTTAATTACCTATATATACCCTTGTAGTACTCCAATAAATTAAGCTCACTTAAGATTATAAAAGTGAAACAATTACTTAACCTTTTTTTTTCCTTCCAGTGGCAGGCTGGAGGAATGGAGAACGAAAGAAGACTCAAAACTTTTGACAACCCATCACGGGACAATGGACCACCGGGTGAATAACACGAAAACTGGACCAATATAATCAACATAACGGAGTTAAAAGTTTACCTCTTCTAGGCCAATTCCTACAATATCAAGCCGACACTGAAGTTGCAGTAGATTCCTCCACTTGCATTATGCATTTAATGCATCTTCTGGGCAAGCAATCAATACTGGAAAACTAGAAAGTTGAGAATATCAAGTTGATCTATAAAATTGCCGGTTCAAGATCAGGGTCAAAAGCTCCTCCTTCACGGGATCTACTTGAGAACCAGCCGAGATCTTTACAAGCAGCAGCGAATAACCGTTTGAACTGCCATCAGATTGAAAGCAAAAGAAAAAAAGAGTGAATACAAAGATAAAAACTTTAGTTTGGATTACTCATTACGCTTCTTGACTAATTTTTCAAAGTAAAATAGTGCGAACGTAAAATCAGCAAACCACATACATACAGATAATGAAATAATGGAGGAAAAGAAAACGTTCGAAAGTCTACAGAAACTACTAGTAATTCACCTTTCGTCGCCAGACTCTTCAAAGGGTCAACAGAGAAGAGACCGTCACCTGAAACCAAGAATGGAGCTAAAAAAGATTTACATTTACGGAATAGAAAGAAATCCAGTAAAACAATAACTGTATGTGGGCTCTCGTGACTCACCTATTGGGATTCCATGCAAGTACTTCCAATTTTGAAGTTTTTGTTTTCGTGTAATGCTTAGTTTATTCGTTTTCCTTGGACAGAGTAACCCGAGAAAGAAGCGATTTTTAGGAGAAAAGGAGTTAGAATCAGACGAATGAAAAGCATCAAATTCTGGGATTCACAGGCATTGATTTGCGAGAGGAGCTTCCTTTTATTTCGTCCAATGTTCCAAACTTTTTCTCTGAAAATGCAGTTTGGAGGTACATGACCACAAACCAGATAGACCCTTTTCTCTCTATACCTCTCTAGATGTCTTTTCTCTATCGCTCACGGATTCGGTGGCGTTTGTCTGTGCCTCCGTGCTCAACTCTTTTGAGCTGAAGTGCCCCACAGGCACGCACACATAAGTAAGGATTTTGGTAACGGAAAGGACAGTTTCTTTCCATTGTCAGAAATGCCCTCGTGGAAATGTCACTATTACGAAGGGGAAGATCATTTATTGCCTAGTTCCAGCTGGCGGCTGTTCTTTGGTAATGGTTGGTGGAGATTAATGATGCATTAGGTATTTGGATTATATGCTAAAGTGTTTTGAACCTGTGCGACCTTCGGTTTCATGCTCTGCATCATTTTACCCCCACTACACTGTTTGTCTTCTATTACTTTTTGTTTCAATTTCAACGTTTGACCAGACCCAGTCGACACTGCTTTTACTTTTACTGTAAAAGAGATTTTTCTTTTCTCCCCGTAAGAGGGTCCCAATTATAAAAGATACTTTTAAATTATTTATATTTAAATTAATCTTTGTTTGAGCTAGGTAGATTTTTTACCGAAGGTAAAACTTTGACTTTAAATTTTAAACAACTTTATGTACGCACGACCTCATTTAAGTTAGGAAAGCGCCTTATCAGCTTACTTGCGCTCTGAGATTGTAAAAGAGAATTTTTTTGTAGTTCCAATTTGAAATACAAAACTGTGTATTAAAAGATTTAGTCTAAAAGATTTGTTCTTCAAAATAATTATGATTGATGTTCATATTATGTTATATATCTACGTAGCAGTAATTGTAATTTATCAAATGATGTCTGCTTGTTACATATAGTGGAAAAGAAAAAGACAGAATAATAAAAAACTCTATACTAACATGATGTTATAGAAAATGACATTGTTTGTAGTACTAATAGTTCCTTGTTGCTACTTCAACTTTGGACCACAATAATAATCAAATAACAAAGGAACATGTGGAAATGTCACATGTTCCTCTGTTAACAATGTATGTCCATATTAAAGTGGAAAGAAAAGTGAAGCATCCCATCTGATTTTACCATGTAAATTGAACATACATGTAATATATAATACAAGCAAAAATTTATGATCATAGTGATAGAGCCAGAAATTTAAGATTAGAGGGTTCAAATATTTAATTTTTTAAATTTCAGAGGACCCAATATATTACTAACTTTTAAATAACTTCATCTTAATATATATATATATATATATATATATATATAAATAATTATTTAATAACCTTAAAAATAGGGAGCACCACTGAACCCCACCAGCGTCCGTTCATCACGGCAACTCTATAATATAAGAACAGTAAAGTTCACAAACGTTGAGCTTAGAAATAGGGGCATTGGTAAATGGTAACGGTGGGGCTCGACTTGACTCGTAGGATGGAATGGAAGTTGATAATGTCTCAACTGTCTGTGCAAAAGAGGGGGCATTAGCGTAAATTAGATATATTCGACATCTCACATCACATGGGCCCGTGCGCGACCATGCTAATAAGCTACTCACATGCCACTCTCTCGCCATCACCATTCTAGTTATTACAATCTACGCAATTTCCCCTTCACTTTTACAAGATTTGTAGTAATTACATGACATTTTATTTGGATTATACTGACATTATTATTCTATTAAGTATCAGCTTGTTGCATGATTGGCACTAAGCTCATATTAACAGTTACCACTCAGTGGAGGCGAGTGGAGTCGTGGAGGAGTTATGGGATGAAGCCCAATTGGATTGGTTGTGCTTTGTTGATGGTACAATATTTATGGAGCGATGTCTATATGACTATAGGGCTGTATGCCAAAATGGGGAAGGAAACTTCATGAGAGCCGTATCGGGTCATTTTGTAGCGCGTTGTAGTGCAGATGTGGTATTACACGTCAGACCTCATATCAAGGTCGGTTGGATTCGTATGCAAGCCAATGTTGAGGTTCATAACTTAGCAAGAGTCTCACATTTCTATGCTAGCCGTTGTAGTTAGGATTTTTCCCTAACTATCTGATTAATGATATTGATATTGACTTTGTTTTAAAAAAAACATTAATTAATGCATACAAGTCGCTTAGGCCTCTTTAATTAGGACTATATGCAAATACATAAAGCCCTCCCACAATCATTTTGTTTATGAAAACCTTGCACTCTGCTCTTTTCTCTGATATTGACGGTTATGGGGTTTTGTCAAAACAAATATCTGTGCTTAGGAATCGTTTAGTTGGCATTTGGTGATGGGTGGCCTATAGGTTTTCTTCTTTATTGGCAAGTCATTTTCTAATTGTCTAATTGGGTTGTTGTTGCTTAAGTTTAGAGATGGCAATGGGTAGGGTTCGGTTCGGGTTTTACTCAACCTATATCCATATCCATTTTTTATGACTCAACTCATATCCATATCAATATCCATCGGTTTTTACAATTTACTACCCATATTCAAATCCATTGGGTTATTCGGGTTTTTGGATATTCATCGGGTTGTATAGCACATAAAAATATAACTTCTAAATTTAAAATATGGAGAGCAAATTTTTGCGAACGCTCTAAATCAAAATTAACTTAATAATAATAAGTCAAGATTTTGATTTG
>JAOSBP010000204.1:18883446-18900980 GCA_027563825.1 Erythroxylum mucronatum
AGAGCACCGAATGCTAATGATGTTGCAAGACTGCTTCAAATTAATGAAGAACGAGGTTTTCCAGGGATGCTAGGGAGCTTAGATTGCATGCACTGGACATGGCAAAATTGTCCAACGGCTTGGGCAGGACAATATAGTGGACGTAGTGGATTCCCAACTATTATTCTCGAAGCTGTAGCTGATTATGATTTGTGGATATGGCATGCACATTTTGGTTTGCCAGGGTCAAATAATGACATTAATGTGTTAGAGGCATCTCACTTGTTCGCAAACCTTGCCAAAGGTATAGCACCTTCTGCTCATTATGTTATTCAAGGAAAAATGTATGATACTGGATATTATTTAGCTGATAGTATTTATCCTAAATGGTCTACCTTGGTACAAACCATCCATGATCCTCGAGGCCTAAAAAAGAAGTTATTCGCGAAGATGCAAGAAGCATGTAGGAAGGATGTTGAGCGTGCATTTGGAGTTCTCCAGTCAAAATTTGCAATTATCAAGGGACCGGCACGTTTTTGGGAAAAATCCGTATTACAAGATATTATGTCAGCATGCATTATAATGCACAATATGATCATTGAGGACGAACGTGATACTCAAGCGGCCATACAAGATTGGAGCGAAATACCAGCCTCTGAAATTAATATCAATAGGGATGATACAGTTATATTTCAAGAATTCCTTGCTAGACATAGGCAAATTAGAGATAAAGAAGCTCATTATGAACTTCGTAATCTACTGATTGAACATTTGTGGGAACGATATGGAAATTCAAATGATTAGAGGTTAAATGAGAAATTTTAATCAGTTTATATTTGTGTATGTTATTAATTTGTTGTTGCAATAATATTAAATATATTTTATAAATAATATTAATTTAATATAAAGTATATATTAATTAATTAGAATAATGATAATTATTTTTATTTTTAATAAATAAATAAACAAATAAAAATTATTATATAAATATAAATTAATTTAATTAATAACTAAATTATTGTTGTCATATAAATATAAATTAATTAAGTTAATAACAAAATTATTGTGGTATATTCTTTGTGTAAAAATTTGGTGTAAAAATTTGGTGTAGAATGGTTGGAGTAACACCAAATTTGGTGTAAAAATATTCTAGGAATATTCCACTTTACACCAAATTTGGTGTAAAAATTTGGTGCAATGGTTGGAGATGCCCTTATAAAGCTTAACAATATCAATGGTTTTATTGTTCTATATGAAGCAAATCAGTTGTCAATCTCACTAGCCTTTGAAAGAATGAATGAAATGTCAAAAAGGTTTACTTAATTGATTTTCTATCATAATATCTATATCTATATCTATATATCTATATATCTATATATATATATATATATATAAGAATATTTGGTCTAATCTAAATCCAAACTCCTTATCTAATTTGAATTGTAACAACCCCTGATCAAACTCAAGAGAGGATCATAGATGTCAACCCAAGTTTGTTAAGTAAATCTTGAAAATGAGTTGGAAGATGCATTTCTGTAAATATATTTATTACTTGGTTAGTTGAGGAGACATGAATATGGTGTATAGTGACTTGAGTAACATGATGACGTACAAACAATCAATTTCAATGTGTTTGGTCTGTTCATAAAAAAGGTCACTATAAGAAAATTGTATAGTACTTTTATTATTGCAATGAAGCATAGTGGTAGAAGAATGTGCGACACACATATTAGTTAATAACCATTGTAACCAAAGTAATTATAATTTAGCATCATCAAGAGCATGATATTCATATTTGATGCTAGATTAAGAAATAATAGTTTACTTTTGCTATGCCAAGAGATAAGAGAATCTTCCAAGAAGAAATAATAACTAGTAGTAAAGCAACAATCTATTGGATCATTAGCTCAGTCAGCATCATAATAACTAGATAATACCAAAGAGGAGATAACAGAGAAGTGTAATATATAGAAAAGAGTTCCTTTAATGTGATGAAGGATCCAAATGAAGACAAAAAAACGAGATGAGCAAGAGGCAAATATAAACTAACTGACCAAATGAACAATATAAGAGATATCAGGACGAGTAATAGTGATATAAACAAGACTACCAATAAGTTAACGATCTATAGTTGGATCAACAAGAGGAGTGCCATCTAAAGGAGTAAGCTTTGTAAATGTGTTCCAAAAGGAGATGATACAATTTAACTATCGATGCTACCAGCGTGAGAACGTAGGTTAGATGCATATTTGGCTTAAGAGAGATGGTATCTTTAGGAACTATAAGTTCAAGGCTTAAAAAAATAGCTGAGAGTGACCAAATTCTTTAATTCAAAATGTTAAATAAGATAATGTTGTAATTATGAAATAACAGAGGCGTCAACACCTATTGTTATCATATTATCAACATAAATTAATAGAAGAACAACGAGAACTTGAATAAGATGAAGATGATCATTACTAATCTTAGCCTGATATATTTGATTCCAATAGGTTGGACTTGCACGAGAAAATCATTCATAGATAACCAATTTCCTACTTCAGATTATAAGGAGTGGTTCATAACTAGCAATAGTGCGCGAGTCAAATGGTCTAGGCACGTTGTACCCTAGAGCTCTGCGATAGTTTTAGGGTGTTTTATTTCCTCTGTATTCAAAAAAAAAAAAGAAATCCCAAAATTCTTTCTTGTTCCAGAATCGACAAATTGAATATGAATAGATCGAATAGAGGTATGACAAACCCATATTATGATATAATGATCTTTACTATCCCAATCTTCAAGATGATCTGCAAATTTTGCATCAAATTCATCAATTTCTATAATTGACTCAGTGATGTCTCCCATAACAATAAGCCAGAGTTTGCAAGTTATTAAAAAACTTTTCATCCCTTGCATCCAAATATTATAATTTAAGATAGTCAAAGCAGCAGTAATAGTTTTTGCAATGTCATTTTTATCTGTAATGATATAAATAGATATTGAATCAAGTTAATTGATTTAGTTGAATCTTAATTCCTATTGATAAATTATAAAATCATGCATTGAAATGAGCAAGTAAAATTTATACATAAAGAGCTCCTGAAGTATTAAAATGACTTAGGTAAGAATGAAAGAAAAATTATATTGATTTTCAATATTTTTTATTCCATAAATTACTTGATAGTTGACTTAATTGCATAATATCCTTGTTAGCACATCTAATTCATTTGTGTGACTAATTTATTTTTATTTTTAAAATTTTAAAAAATATTAGTAATAAATATATTCTATTATTATTAATAAAACATAGATCGTAATTTTTATTTAATAGAACTATTTTAAGTAAGAAAAGGAAATCTAGATGATCTCAGCTAGGTAAGTTGTATAGTTTATTAAAAGTGCGTAAGATTGTGAAGACGAGGTGTGAGTTGCTTCCGGTGCTTGAAACTTATTTTGTCACACTCACAGGCCTAAGAGTGGTTGTTCCATGCATATCAAACGTTTAATTGATTAATTAAAAATAAATTATATTTTAGTTAATGAATAAATTATATTTTAATTAATCACAATATTTTAATAAATGAATGAATTATATTTTAATTAATTAATTAATAAGAATATTTTAATTAATTATATTGTAATTAATTAATTAATTACAATATTTTAATTAGTGAATAATTATATTTTAATTAATAATAATATTTTAATTAATTGTAATGCAATTAATTTAATAATAATAATATAATTATATTGTAATTAATTATTGTAATTAATTAATTAATTACAATATTTTAATAATGAATAATTATATTTAATTAATAATTATATTTTAATTAATTAATTAACTATAATATTTTAATTAATGAATAAATTATATTTTAATTAATTATAGTGTAATTAATTATTTAATTGATTTCACCGTAAATTTGATTATTGAAATTAAAGTTTTACTTACGAAGTTATTTTCTTATAATTATACTTTGGTACTTTTCTAATTTCTACCTTTTATTTATCCTCTATATATAAAAAATTAAAAACATAGCAATCACTCCTATTTCTCTGGATTACGAGAGGAATAGAAAATTACCCAACATCAAAAAATGAAACTCTTAACTCTTCAATAATAAGTTCATACCAAACATCAATCTTCATTTCATACTTAAAAACCCTAAACAAGCACACCCTAAACTGGAATGTTCTCTTGGGTTGAGCCTACTAAGAAATTGTACAAAATTTGTGTGCCCTGACCCGAAAACCGTACTCCATAGGACTTGACTAAAAACTGTAATACTGCATGATCTCTGAAGCGCCACTCACGCGTAACCGATGACGCGTGGTGAAAGGGATTAATACAATAGGTCATTAAGATGTGGGTCCCGCTTTTCGGAGATTTTCACTTTCCCGCAAAACCTTTTGAAAAATAATGGCATAAGGAACCCGCACGTGCACACGGATCGTCCGTCACCACCCAACAGAGCTCGCCACGTGCACCTTCAGGGGCGGAAATCTCGGATTGCTCTAGCAATTTTGGCGGGCAATTGAGACAAATTCAAATAAAGACCAAACCCTAGCGACCCACTTATTCTTCCCTCTCGCTGCTCTGTTTGTTAGACTTTAGAAAGTTTTCAGGTGAGTCCATTTTTACTCGTTTCATTTAGAAAGGTTTTCAGGTGAGTCCATTTTTACTCGGTTTCAATTACGTGTTGATAGTTAGGAACTGAATATTTTAATTATCAATTGGGTTTTCTTTCTGGTTCGTCTCAATTGAAGATATTTGAGTATATGTGAATTGGGTCACATGTTGGTTACTCATTTTCAATTCAATGTCTCTTTTCTTGTTTCTCTTGTTGGATTTTGCATTGAGAGGTTGAAATCATGTGTTGCAGGGTTCAATTGATTGCGGGTTAAGTTATTTTCTGGGTTAAGCTTGCTGATCGATCATGGGAAAAGTGTCTCCAAAGCAGAAAAGACAGTTGCGGAGGTCAAGCAGCAGATATCTGAAGCCTGGTGCCTTGGCTCAGCTTCGCTACAGCAAGTCATGCACTGATCTAGGAAAGAAAAAGGTTGCTTTGTTTAATGACAAGAAGGTTGGTAATGATGCAGTGGAGATTGAGAGTAAGGCTGATCATAAAAGCCCTTTGTTGCTGTCCCCTGTGAATTTGATTAAGCAAAATCTTTTGGTTCGGACACCAAAGACGCCTCGTGATGATTGTAGTGATTCTGAGTCTAGACTTGAATCTCTTCCAATGGATCTACTGGTATTGATCATTCCTCTTGATCCCTTGATCCTTTTTACAAATTTTCGCTTTTATATAGTTCCTCCGACTTTGATTTTCAACTGTCCTAAACAGTGCATGCAAATCAAGGCCTAGAGATGGAAACAACAATGCAATATCTAAGTCGACTTTGAAAAAAATGACCGCTTAAGTTCTATTTGTCTTTGTTTTGTAGTTTACAAGTCTCTTTCTAGAAATTGTGACTGCCTGATTTCGGATGCTCATTTAATTATTGTTTTTGTTCAAAAGTAGAGAATAGAGTTTTGTATCAGTTATCTTAAATCAAATTCGTATGCCAATGCTTGTCCTTGTAATATTGTGCTTCTAGTTGCTATCATTGTTTTCATCCATGCTTACAGCAAGCTTCGGTTTTTTCCCTATCATTTAAAAAGTTTTCGTAGGTACTGATTCCTGTATGTTCTCTTTTTGAGGTCAAAGTACTTTGTCACTTGCACCATGATCAACTTCGGGCAGTTTTTCATGTTTCTCAGAGGATTAGAAAAGCTGTGAGTTTCTTTTTTTCCTTCCCCTGGTGCCTTTGAGGATCATACAAACATTAGATTTTCTATTCACTTTGATATGGTCAAATTCTGTTGAAGCAGGTTGTGATTGCAAGGCAGTTCCATTTCAATTTCACCACACCAGATCAATCACGACAGGAGCTGTTGACGATAATGACCCCACGGCCTACTGATCACTGGCCTTTTCTGAGGTATGTATCTAGAATTGGAGGTTTCTCACAGGGTAACCTACTCCGCCTAAAGTTTTTCTTTTTATTGCTAATTTTTTTGAGCTTTTTAATTATGATTCAGCAAATTAGACCAAAAAGGTATTATCATACCTAGCCCACACACCCCCAAAGCACCAAAGCATGGTCCTCGGCCACCTTCTCGCATCAAAATCACTGAGATGAAGCAAATTGCAGCTGTCCTCTTTCAAGACTCTACGTTCCCTTCAAGATACATGGTACCATCAGCTTTGTCGAAGCCCTTGTGCAAGTCAGTGGCTTCCAATCGTGCTTTATTCTATGAGGATGAGCTATGCCAGGCCGTTGAGAATAAACTTCACTGATGCTTTATTATGGTTTCCATGTTATATCCTCATTTTCTTTTTTGTACAGTCTGTTTCCTTATCTCTATAGGTAGTTAGAACATGGAGTATGCAATTTTGTAGCTTAAGGGGGCTGATATTAGGTGATGACGTGGAACTTCAGATTTGGGCTAGGAGTTCATAAGGTGAGGTTGTGTTTGTGGCAATAATGGATTGGAACTGGTTACCTGTATATTTCTATATATGTCTGAATATATGATCGTTTTTCTCTTAAAAAACTAGTAGCAAAATTGATCTGTTTTATGGAGTTTTATTCTTAATTGGAGGGTTGATTGTGTAAAATGAACACATCAAGGGCACACAAGTCATTTCCATTGCTAGCTGTTAGACACTTCTGTTACGATAATCGCACAACAGTTGGCTGATACTCATTTGTAACAAATAACAATATTATTTCTCTTTTTGTTGTAATTTTTGAATGTACATCAAGTGTATATAAACAGTCTGCGAGACAATAAAATATATACATATCTCATTCTTTTAATAAGTTCTTACATGGTATCAGAGTTTTCTTGACCAACATCATGGATCTCAACTCTAGCTCATTAGTTATTAGTCATAATGCTATATAACCTTTCACTCCTTTTGATTTTTCCATTTTAGCAAAAACCCTAAACTTTAACCTTCCTATTAAGCTTGATAGGTAGAATTTCATCAACTAGCGAGCATAAGTGCTTGCAACCATAAGAGCCTTAAACTTGAACACTTCATCACCATTGCACTTCCTCAAATTTTCAGTGCAGATGTAGCCATTAACTAAACAAACTACAAAACTTGGCGTAGAACAGATCAACTGCTACTATGTTGGTTGCTCTCAACCATTGGAGAAGTGATTGGTCAAGTAAATCATTCAAACTCCTCCTACCAAGTATGACAAATCCTCGAAAATCTTTATGCTCAAACCTTCATGGTTAGAGTCCTGTAGCTTAAACATCAACTCTCAACAATTAAAAAGGGATCACACATTCTATTCGAATACATGCAGAAAGTTAAAACTATAAGAGACTCACTTTAAGTTGCAGGACATGTCATCATAGAATATGATCTAATATTAATTGCTCTATGGTCTTGGTCATGAATATGATCTTGTTATGGTTTATCTAACACACTCCATGAAAACCTCAACTCTACAAGAAGTACAAAACTCTCTCATGATGCATGAAACAAGAATAGAACAGTTGAATATAATTACCCAGATAGATATCTCATCACTTGCTATCAACTATGCAACTTTTAACAACAATAATCAATACTGTAACAATCAAGGTGGAAGGAGTAGCTTTAAAGGCAGAGGAGGTCGTGGAAGAGGAGGCTGATGGAATGGAAATCGAATATTTTGTCAACTATGCTACAAACCTGGCTATGAGGCACTCAAATGTCACAAAAGGTTCAACATATCGTGGCAAGGAAGCACTAACCAACCATGGAGATCTAACAACAATGGAAAATCTACACAAAACAATCCATAAGGTTATCTTCAATCCTATTTGGCCTTAAATCAGCAAGGTAATCCCTCTTCTGAAAAACTTAGTGACAGTACATGGTTTGTAGATAGTGGAGCTACAAATCATGTAACAACAGACCTCAACAACCTTTCAATCAGTTCATAATATGGTGGCAAAGATCAACTCACTGTTGGGAATGGTACTTCTCTTCATATTGCTAATGTGGTTTCATCTCATATTCACTTCCAAGATAGCATACACACACCTCTTGCATTGAAACAAATTCTACATGTTCCAAACATAACCAAAAACCTATTAACCATATCTAAACTCACCAAAGATAACAAGATTACTGTTGAGTTTACTGATGTTAATTGTTTGTTTAAGGACAAGGCAACAGGGAAGATTCTGCTTAAGGGAGTGCTTCGGGATGGCCTATATATTCTTGAAGTCACCAAGCCACAAAACCAAATTAGGACAATCAAACAATCACATTATGCTTCTAGTTTTAATGTTTTCGGTTCTCCATACTACACAGATTTTCTTTCTTCAAACAAAAGTCATTGTGAGGAAAATTTAGCTCAAAAGAATGCAAATATTTGGCATGCCAAACTAGGATATCCTTCCACAAAAATATTGAAACAAATTCTGAGTTCAATGAAGTTCAACATAAACCTAAACAACTTGTTCTTTTGTGATGCGTGTAAATAAGGAAAATTGCATAAGTTACCATTTCAAACACATGACATCACAGCCCAAAATCCATTAGATATCATTTATTCTGACATTTGGGGACCTTCTCCATATCTCTTAACAGAAGAACACAAATATTATCTCATTTTTGTTGATGCTTGCATTAGGTTTACATGGTTTTATCCCCTAAAGCTAAAATCAAACACACTATCTGTTTCCATTAAATTCAAAACCAATATTGAACTTCAGTCAAAAAGAAAAATCAAAGCCTTTCACACTGACATAGGAGGGGAATTTAAAGCCCTATTACCTTACCTTACACAACATGGGATACAACCACATTTGAGCTGTACTTATACTTACCAACAAAATGGTACTTCCGAAAGAAAACATAGACATATTATTCAAACAGGCCTAGCTCTCTTATCCCATGCTCATATGCCTTTTACCTATCGGCTTGAAGCCTTTTCCAAAGCTACATTTCTCATTAATAATCTTCCATCTCCAAGACTCAACAACATCTCATCATTTGAGAAGCTGTACAACAAACCACCAAATTATCTCTACCTCAAAACCTTTGGCTGCAGCTGTTTTCCTTATCGTAGATACTATTCTAATCATCAATTTAATTTCCACACCACAAAATGTGTTTTTCTTGGATATAGTTCAATGCACAAAGGCTATAAATACCTAAAAAATCAAGGTATGATTTTCATATCTCGCCATGTAGAATTTAATGAATAAAAGTTTCCATTTCCTCAACTTTTGCCTTCACACTCAAACAAAAATGCAGCTTCACCTAGTCTTCCTATATCCACTCTATCTTTGGCCTTATTCTATCCAAAGGCAATCTCGGATCACTGCTCAATAGTAGAACACTTCCAATCGCCAGAATCCTCTATTAATCGACAGGTAAGCTTTCCAACTCCTTGCTTACCAGCCCATACTACCACATCTAACACTGCAATCAATGATTCCATCTTACCATTACCACATAACACTCATCCTATGCAAACCTGCTCCAAAAGTGGTATCTTTAAACCCAAAATCTATTCTACCACTCTTGCCTGTACCCCACATACTGAGCCTAAAACTGTTTCAGAAGCCTTAAATGACCCTATATGGTTTCAAGCTATGCAAGCTGAACTTCATGCTTTACAACAAAATAATACTTGGACACTTGTTCCCTATGAACTCACTATGCACATTTTTGGTACCAAATGGGTGTTCCAAACTAAATACAATGCTGATGGGACCATTTCTAAGTATAAAGCTTGTTTTGTTGCCAAAGAGTTAATCAAACCCCTGGAGTTAATTTTTCAGAGACCTTTAGTCCAATTGTTAAAGCCTCAACAATTAAAGTCATTATATCACTTGTTGTTTCCCATCATTGGGATATACAACAAGTTGACATTAACAATACATTTTTGAATGGTGAACTACAGGAAATAGTCTACATTCCACATCATGTTTGCAAGTTAACTAAGGCTCTCTATGGTTTAAAACAAGCTTCTAGGGCTTGGTTCCATAAACTTAAACATGATATCCACGATCTTCTTTTTCGGGCAAATATATCCTCATACAAGCCTTGCTCAACTCCCATCAGCACAACAACAAAATTATCTCTTCATAATGGTACATCATTTTAGCATCCAACTCTCTATCAGAGCATTATTGGTGCACTTCAGTATCTGTGTAACATAAAACCAAATATCAGTTTTGTTGTCAACAAATTAAATCAGTTTTCAGTAAATCCACTGAACACACACTGGGTTACTTGTAAACGTGTTCTACATTACTTGAAACAAACTTTAAATTTGGGCTTACTTTTTTTGACTGTTGTCTACACCTCTAGTCCTTTATACCTATAGTGATTCTGACTGGGCCGACTCTTTAGACAATCAGAAATTTATCAATGGTGGTTATGTCTTCCTCAGGGGTAACCTCATCTTTGGACCTCCAAAAAGCAACCCACCATAGCTCGATCCAGCACCGAAGCTGAATCTTGAGCTCTCTCATAAGTATCCACTGAAGACCTATGGCTCACGCTGTTACTTTTTGAGCTAATATTCTCTCCTCCTCACAAACCAACTCTGTGGTGCAACAACAATGGAGCTCGATCGCTAGCCCAAAATCCTATCTTTCACTCACGAACCAAACACATAGAGATGGATGTACATTTTATCAGGGACAAGATTGAAGCTGGGTGTTTGGAGATCAGATATGTGAGTACCACATATCAAATCGCCTACATCCTCACAAAACCACTTACTTCTATACAGTTTAATCTCTTACTCTCCAAATTAAACCTAGTTTCAAGCCCCCAGTTTAGTTTGAGTGGGGCTGTAAAATGAAGAACACATCAAGGGCACATAAGTCATTTCTATTGCCAGCTGTTAGACACTTATGTTACAACAAATGCACAACAGTTGGCTGATACTCATCTGTAACAAATAACAATATTATTCTTCTTTCTGTTGTAATTCTCGAATGTACATCAAGTGTATATAAACAATTTGTGAGATAATAAAACATATACATATTCCATTCCTCTAATAAGTTCTTATAGACCAGTGAAATATACTTTTCGGTTAATCTTACTCATGGATGTGCTTGTTCTTGCACTTCCAAGCATTAACCCTCAGCTCATGCTCCCGATTTTGATGATGTGCATATAAATGGCTTGATGGGACGGTTTAAAACTGATGACAATTAGTCCCTTGACCCCACACTTTTGCGAGAATTGGATGTAAGGTTTGAAATTCTTCGTACTGTATAACATGTGATCGAAACAAGGCAGAAAAAGATGCAAGTGAAAGTGAATATATTTATTTTACAAATTGCAGGTGCGTGGGAGTTGTTCTACGTGGTTGATGAGTTAGTACGAAGAGCGCACATACAGAATGCAGAGGAAATGCCTGTAGGGAAAGGCATTTTAATTGAGGACTATAATGACACTATACTAACAAGTATACACTAGAATGGAAACCATTATTTTAAAAAATTATGCATTATATTAACAAAGACAATAAGGAAGCTTTCTCAGGGGCATGGTAACTATCAAAAGTATGTACTTTGAAGGGATTTTGCATCATCGCATGTAGTTGAATCAGATAATTGATTGCGGAAGACTGACCTTTATATTTCCTACACCACAGCTTCCTTTAAAACTTGTAGCCAGAAGTTAAGGTGGTCATTAGCACCCAAGTTAACAACAACAATCCCAATGCATTAGACCTCAAACTTTGTGCAGGTAAGGAGAGGGACATCAATTATACTTAGTTTTTTTTATATTTTATAAAGAGATTGTTTTCGTGACTCGAATATATGACCTTTTGGTCACAAAGAAATAATCATACTAGTTGTTTCAAGACTCACCTAAGTGAATGACTAACAAAGAAAAATGAAGCTAAGTATAAGGCTTGACAAGTTATTGTATTATGCAAGAGAGAAGGTAGGGGATTGATTATAGTTCTTTATTTAGAGAAACAGGAAATGTTGGAACATATTAGAGAAATAAGAAAATCCTTTGCTCATGCCTCCTTTAGTGCTGCCGCAGAACCTACTGGCGACAAACCCAATGTAGCTCCTCTCTTTGCTTTATCAAGTTCCTATTTACAAATTCAGATGGAACAGTGACATTAACTTGTGATAGTGAGTTTACTATTCATGATGAAAATTATTAATTAGTCTTGCCTTGCATCATTATTTCATTTGAATCATAGTTGATCATATGTATTGTAGGAATCAATGTCATTGTGAGATGTATATCTCTTATACACAAACAGACAATTTTAAAATTCTAGAAAGAAAATAAGCGTCTTTTAAAAGTATTTTGGTGAACACTGTATAAAACTCAGAAGTGAAGGCATGAGATAGAATATAGACGCGTTAATGTGGCAAATTTTTTTTTGAACACGAGCATGTTGGAATCTATGTCCATGTATGTAGAGAAGTAGAAAAAAAGTATATGGTTCGATCAGGCAGATATGAATCCACTACATTTGTGTTAGTGGATATCATAGATGATGAGAGCGAGATTGTACTGAGATCGATATTGTACCGTAACGGTCTACCTATAACTGAAAGAGCGAAGTGACTATAAGGGTAGGAAGAAGTAGAAATGGTGAGACGAAAGTGTACAGATGAACTGAAATAGACTTGTGAAACGGTTAAGAGTTTGGAAATCAATAAGATAGTAAGGGAAAAAGAAAGACTGAAAATTTTTACTGATAGTGTATCGGAAAATTCTGGATTGGTTGAATATATGTATATGGACACAGAAATGGTAAATGGATGGGTAAAATAGAGAGAGATATAGTGTACTTGTATCAACGATTTTGTCGTGTTTTGGGGACACATCCCCGAATGTGCTATCAATGTGAATACCCTATCGTGGATTGTTTGAGGAAAATAAAGAAATAAGTAACAGTAATGAGGTGACAGTGTATCAGGTAAGTTGATATGACCTTAAAAGGTCAAGTTGGCACATTAATGATATGGGAATAAAATTATGTGAAATGAAAAAAAATGGAAACAATGATAGTGAGATATGAAAAGAATTGTCGCATTTAAGTTGATTTACCGTTGGGAGTATATATTGGATTATCATGATTAATGAAACTTATGTGAAAAATATACATGGAAATAAAAGAGGAAATGATCGGTGAGTGATTCAATAAGTGCTACTCATAGTTTCTATAAGTGTAAGGTTCATAATGGGTTAAAGTAAGACATAAGAGGACTGAGCGTGCCTGTATGGGAGGAAATGAAAATGATTATGGCATAAGTCCTCTATTCGAGGATTGGCACAAACGGAAAGTAGTTTTGTGGAATTCTGAATAGTATAAGTTACTAATTGGTCTCCGGATGAGATGAAATGATTTCTGGTTGTTTAGTGTCTCACAGAACCTTCGTGCAAGGAATGTTCTGATCTTTCAAATTATGGCATAAAAAAATTGCTCTTATTGAGATAGTGAGTATAGTTGAAATTGAACTTTTTGAGATTGCAAGGCAATTAGGGAAACTAGTTGATTGATGAGAATTTCGTGAACTGTATAATGATGGTAGCAAGACTAATGGTCATGACGGGAACAAATCGAAAATAAGTATGGACGAAATCAAAAGTGAAATGGAGCCATGTCTCAAGAGGAGACTCAGGCATAACACATGGAATACTTCTGAGGTTATAGGTATTGTGAAAGCAACTGTTTAGTGCCTTACAGAACCCGAGTGTAAAGGATGTTCCGATCAAGTCATGGCATAAAATTGTTCGTAGTAAGAACATAAGTATCGTTGACATTGATTTCCGGGAGATACTACGAAAAATATTGGGAGTCTAAGATTAAAATAATCCCGAACTACAAAGAGAAATACTCAAATGGAATGTAAGGAAGTACAGTGACCAAATGAACAACAAAAATGTGAATAATGTCTGTTGAAGTCGACAATACCCCAACAAAGATTAATGTGAGGTAAACAAATGGTATCAAATGGATGACTATGATCATAGATGGAATGTGTTTGAAAGAGTTGAAAGGTAAAAAGAGCAATATGAATAATTGAGGAATCTGATATTGATGATACGCATACCCTTGGAGATTGGACAGTGTGTGATGAAATGTCCAAAAAAAAAGAAATGAAATGAGACAATATGTTGGAACAGTCTCTTATGAATTGAGTTGATTTTGATAACTGGTATTGCTGCTATGATCGACATTGTTTAAAGCCTGGGAGACCTTAGATTCCTATAAGGTATACATCACGTAACTTGAGAAAAGTTTAGAGTTTGAACGGCATACACAAATGAATATTATACTGGTAAGGGTCGAGTGTAGTTTCAAATAGTGAACAGACAATTCTGAAATGAACAGACCAAGTGCAGACATTGGGGTTTCCAAAGCTAGAATAATGAAGAAGGAAAAATGTCAAAGTAGTTTTGCTGGACAAAAGTAAAGTTTTAGCAAGACAGTTTAAGAGTTCAGGAGTTACAGTGGTGAAGAATGATATTGGGTGATTCAAAGAAGAAACATGTGTACCCGACAAAAGTGATTGAACAAAGGAATTGGTGAACAAAGGAATTGAACAATCGAAGCTAGACATTCTAGTAAGAATACGCGAAGAATGAAATTGAGTTACTACAGGTATAGAAACGAAGTGATAATAGGTTTAAGTGATTAGAGGTTTGAGTGTTCAACAGGAAAAGTGCTTAAGTGTTTTGGACTTCAGAGGATTATGATCTTGGTATATAGTTTTGACTGAATGACTATAGGGCTAAGGGTGATCACAAGAAGGGATTGTACACGCTTGTAGTACACGGAAAAATGCCTAACAAGAGTCAAAGACCAAAATTGAGTCAAAATACTTGTGATGAGTGAAACAAAAGAAAGTGACTTAGGAAAACTGAATGGATTATAGAGTAAAATGCATATACGAATAGAGTGCGTGAACACTAAAGAACAGTGAATTGTTAAAGAAGAGCAGAGTCAATGTGGAATGTAGGATAAATGGGTTAGGTGATTGAACACCGGTTTTTTGTGAAATGGACATAAGTGTCACCGTATTGGTACCAAAGGAAAGTGAAGTGTCGAAGACGAGATAAAAGATTGTTGTGCCAGTATCACCTTGACAAGGTGTACTCTGAATTGGCAAAAAGGGTATCAATGGAATATGAATTAGTCTGTAGGGTACTGGAGAAAAAGGTATTGGATTGGTAAAACGTGATAAGTGAATAGGTTCGGAAATAATGATCTGAGTCATAGCATCTGAACTAAAGGTAGTGTCTACTCTGAAAATGGCAAGTGAGATAGGTAAGATAGCTAGAAAGCCACAGAGGTAACTGACCGCCTTACTGTGATCTTTTGGTAAATGAGTTATTGAGTGACGTAGTGTATGGGAAATGTAGGGACATATGATAATTGTCATATTGAACCATCGACTGAGAATTTCGAGGACGAAATTTTTATAAGGAGGGGGGAGTTGTAACATCCCACCCCCTACTGGAAGGGGTAGAATAGTACTTTGGCAAAGGATGAGATGGATTGAGATTAATTAGGACTGTTCATGCATACTAGTATTGGTACATTTGTGCACATGACATATCTGTACATGCATACATGACATTCCTGGTTTTTGTGCCTACTGCAATTTTATTGTGATTAACGTGGTCATTGTGTTTGAAAAATTATTCTGAGTGATCCATTGTGTGTTTTGTATTTTAAGGGCTTTTTAGGAATTTTTCTGGAATTTTTCGGAGAAAATTCTCAGACTGGTAAAATCGCCAAGTGGCGACCCGGTTCATTTTCGGTATCGAAAATTTCTTTCCAATGGCACTATAATATTGGGTCTATTATTTTGGGATTGAAATTAGGACCATTGGACTTGAATGGGTCAAATTTCATTAGGGTTTCTTAAGAAATCCTATACATGGTTTTGTTTTATCTCTATTTTGTCTTTTTCCAAAACATGCCACTTGTCCTACATGGAATAAATGATTTTGTCTTATGCTCCCTTATGGTTTTCGGCAACTTCATGGTTAAGGCATGACAAATCAAGTTTCTTTAGCCTATTTCTCATTCCAACCGAAAACTCACTTCATTTTTAACATCTCCATCGATTTTCTCCTTCTTTAAGTCACACTTCCTCCAAACTCAAGAGCCCTCCTTCATGCATCCAAGCTACTTCTTTTCATGATGATGAAAGCCTTGTGTGAGGATTAGAAAGTAGAGAAAGTGGAGAAGTTGGTGTACTATTAAAGAATTGAAGATTGGAAGCTTTAAGTAGGTAAGTTTTGGTTTAAGTTTTAATTCATGGTGGTTAGATGCATTCAATGGGAGTTATTGTTCATTATTCATGATTTAGGATGCTTTAATGTTATGGAAATTATAGTTTGAATTGTTGGGTAAGGTTATGTTTGAGTAGGACTTGATGAAGTAGTATGATTGAAGTGTTTAAGCTTGAGTTTGGATTGATTCTTGATGACTAATCTTGTATGGAAATTAAGAGTTTAGTGCTGCAAAATTTTGACTATTGGTCGAAGTGAATGTAGGAATGATATAGTGACTGATTTCTTGTCCATTTGGATGCTTAGTGATGTGTTATGGGCATTAGAAGTAATAAGATCTAAGTTTAGTACCAAAGCTGGAAACTTGGTTTTTGACCGATTACACTGTTTTGATCATAACTAATTGTGTAGGTATGAAAATGAGGTGAGGTTTGTGCCCAATTAAACTTGGATGTGTTGGCTACAATTTTGTATGAAATAGGTATTGTCTAATTATAGCCTTAAGAGGTTGAATTTTGGCTTGGAAAGTTACTGTTTTGGTCTGTGTGAACAGTAACTGAAACAATGACCTAATTGTTTTGATGATTTTTATAGATTAATTTAGAATGAATTGGTGAAAATGGTCTTCATGAAAGTTGAAGCCTATCCAGTTAGCTTTTCATTGCCACTGATTTTGCAGTTTTTCGATCTGTATATTGGGAGATATGAACTGTAGACTATTGACTGATTTTGTGCCTTTTGGTGAAACCTAGACTAAGTGAAGGTTTTGTGAACATTCTGATTGGAAGCAATTTTAGCGATTTCTTTGAATTGAATTGGCTTAAGTGATCTTCTGAAAAGTTGTAGAAGAAGCAATTATCATGAAAATGGTATATAGCATGTAATTTTTGGATATCAGATTTGGGAGTTATGAGTTTTCAAACACTGAACCTGAATTAGGTCATTAACTGCTGATCAGGGCAGTAACTTGCATAACAGTGTTGAACTTGTTAGTGATGGAATTGGATTCTGAGTCTTCATGAAAATTGAAGTATGAGATCTTATCTTGCCAGTGATATAAGGTAGTGATTTTTTTGACATTTGTGCAAGGAGATATACTATTTTGAACATTACTGTCCAGATTGGGTACTTTTAGTGGGCAGATTCTTGATTGAATTATTTGACCTATTTAAAATTGAATTGGGATTCATAGTGTTCATGAAAGTTGTAGGTATTGTTTTGATCTTTCTATTGGCATTTATTTGGTAATTTTTGACTGAAGAAATGGGA
>JAOSBP010000204.1:18943277-18967700 GCA_027563825.1 Erythroxylum mucronatum
AAACAAGTTCTATAATCAAGGGCATAAAGGTCTCAAAAAATTCTTTTGTCCAATATAAGTTTCAATTCCCTCCTTTGATAAATTAAGAAAACAAACAGGGGAAAGGAAATTCCATTTCCCTTCCATTCTTTTCCTTTCTTTTCCTCTCAACATTTCCTTTCCTTTCCCTTATGCAAATAAGGATCCAAACAAAGGCTTAGAGCTTAGCTTTTAATATGTAGTACCTTACAATCTAAAGAAGTGACTCATAATGTAGACATGACAATAGCTAGATGGTGGTATGATTTAGGTATAACATTTAATACTACTTGGTCTTATTATTACTAGCCTATGGTGTAACAGCCCATACCACCCGCCCACAGATATTGCTGATTTGGGTTGCCATTCGGGCCAAAGCCCTCACAGTTTTGCTCTTCCCACCCATTAGAAAATGCATCTGTAGGGAAGAGGTATTCATACCATTATAAGGCGTACTTCGTTCTCCTCTCCAACCAATATAGGATCTCACATTTGGTGAATGTTATTACCTTTTACAATTCAGGATATAATTGATGATTATATAGGTAAACTTTTGAGCAACTCTATTTATGAAATAAATAATTATTTAGATGAAAGAAGAAGGACTTGAGCTACTTATGGGTGTTCAATCATATGTAATGGTTGGATAAATAGGAAATAAGAACCTATTATTAATTTTTTAGTTTATTCTGTAAAGGGGACAATTTTTAAGTATATTAATGTATTTGGCCTTATTAGAAATGTTAATACTCTGTTTTAGATATTTGATGAAGTTGTGAATGAAGTCAGGCTAAAAAATATTATTCAGTTTATTACTGACAATGGTTATGCTTACAATGCTAGCAGAAGATTGCAAAGCAATTATAATTTTTTTATTAGACTCCTCATATTGCACATTGCATTAACCTTATGCTGAAAATTATAGGAGATAATAGATACTTTCATATCATTGATAAGTCTGTGCAGAAAGCAAAAAAAAAGTGACAAGTTTATCTATAATTGTGTATAGGTCCTGGATTTAATGAGAAAGAATTTCAACAATGGTAAACATTATGTCGTTGTGCTTTAATAAGATTTGTGAGTAATTTCTTATCATTTTAGTCTTTTTTTCTAATGAAGAAGGAGTTAAGGTACATGTTTACAAGTGATAAGTGAATTGCATCTCAACATACTAAGTCTAATGCCAGATTAAAGGTCTTTAGAATTATAAGTAAAGATTATGAATGTTAGTCCTAATGTCAATTTGTTATCCAAGTTTATGAACCTTTTGGTGAGAGTACCTTGTCTAGTTAATAGTGATGAGAAGGAAACAATGAATTCTTTTGATGATGTCATGGAGAGGTCAAAAGAAGCAATCAAGGCCAATATGCAAAATAAATCTTTTTTGTACACACCTTATCTTATAATCATAAATGAGAGATTGGAAAGATAACTTTATTCTCTGTTGTTTGCAGTTAGGGAATTTTTGAATCTTAATGTCTATTTTAGAACAAGTATTATAAAGAAAACTAAAGTCAAAAGGAAAATACTATTAACTATTACAATAATTATTGCCCATAAGATGATGCAAGATCTAATAAGCTTAAAAATGGTGATTTATAAGGATACTTCTGGTGATTTTGTGATTCTTATTGCTATTCATGAATTAGACAAACTTAATATAAGTATATGTTTTTTTCACTTTTGTTACTTGTTGGAAATTAATCATTACTTTATTTTGTTTATAATGTTACTTTTGTTATCTTACAATTGCTTGCGGGCCCAATTCGAAATTGGTGTTCCACAATTGTAAAAGTTTGCAATTTAAATTATGAGTCAATGTGTCAGTATAATGAGGTGTGAAAGAAAATGAAGCATATTTGAATTCATTCATTACGAGAAAATGAATAGATTAGAACACAAAAGATTGAACGACTTGATCTTTGTTCGATACAATTTAGAATTTTGATAAAGCTATGTTATCATCATTTATCATTATTAAGTTGAATATGATTTCTTGTAATTTCTTAATAATTTTATTCTATTTATTTTTTAAGACTCTTAATAGAACAAGCAGTTATATGGATCCAATTTGCTTTGTTCATATCGATCTTTCAATAGATTGGGTTTGTAAGGAACTGAGTTGATAGATGACAGTTTGAATGATAATCTTGGATGGAAAATTATTAATATGTCATTTATGATAATGAATTTGAATGATGGTGATGATAAGACTCCTCTCAATGATAAGAATTTTGTACCAAATGAGAATTAGGATTAATGCGATTTGAGCAAATATTCAATTGAATGAAATCTCATGTTTTCATTTCTTCTCCTCTTTTATATGTGAAATAATTGAAAAGTAATATTAATAAAAATAAATATTGTTGTTATTTCAAATTTTTATTATTATAATTTTTAGAAACATGATTGATGTAAAATAAAAAAAAGTATTTAGTACAATATATAGATGGATTATTTGAAATTTTAAAAAAATTAAGGACTATTTTGTAAATTTTAAAAGTTACCTTAAACAAAACTCAATATTAACTAGTATCAATATAATATCGTACTAGAATCAAATTTGATATTAATACCGGTACATCATTCATAATATTGGTTTTAAGACACAACATGTTGACTAATTAATGTCTTGTGTGTTGCGTATTACAAATGGTGCCTATTAAGTAACTCACTCTTTTTAACGTTTGTTATCTCTTTTTTCGTTTTTTGTCGGAAACATGCCATGAATCCTGAAATATGTTAAAGTTTCAACTCTTGGAGACTCTCAAATCATTGTTGCTGAATCAGTTAATTAACAACTTAATTCTCGTATAATACTTTCTGGTGTGTGAATTGCTAGAAGTTGTGATCGAAATTGACCTAAAGCCAATACTATCCCAATATAGCTCCGAGATATGACATGGAAATACGTCAATGTCATCAATCTGCTTCATTTCTCATTTTTCATTTTAATTTCCATTCATCACAAACCATAAACGGTCATCAAAATATCATTTACGTATTTTAATTACTAACAAGAAATAAAAATTAAGGATTACACTGCAGTAACTCCAAGCAGGAAATACATACCACTAACTTCTACTCCGTTTGAGAAAGAAGGATGAAACGAGATAATGGGTCCAGAGGCCCGATATGAAAAGATCGGTGCAAGAAAATGGCTATTGGCCTATTGGGAGCAATGGCTCAAATGAGACTGTGCAGTCTAAACACACCCGTAATTACCATGTAAGTAAACCGATCTACAAAGTCAGGCTAACAATTCAAGGAGTTTTACTTTCTCTGCCAGTTTAGATCTTCCGTATAATATTATGGTATTTTATTATATCCAATAAATTTTAATCATTTATTTATGTGGATTTCGCATAAGTTCTGCATAAGTCCCGCAAAATAAATACCTAAAATTTTATAAGGTAGAGTAAGATAGAGTAATATTGTTAAGAGTATCTGTATTCCTTGCGTACAAAGCAATATACAATCCTTTACTTCGTCCCTGCCAAACCCAACATTTGACTCAATGCCATTTCTTGACTTCAATCAATGGTTCCCTGAAAACCTCCATGCACCAAAGCTTTTATATTCCCAAACAGAATTGCCAGCTTTTTCTAACATCTATCCATCTATTGAAACAAGAAAGGCTTCTGTTCTTGGTTAGCTACTTCTCGCTCTAATGGCCTCGGGCTTAGCTCCTGTAGTAGACGCAGAATACTTGAAGGAGATAGAGAAGGCTCGTCGGGACCTTCGTGCTCTCATATACAGCAAAAACTGCGCTCCTTTAATGCTTCGTTTAGCGTAAACTTACTTACTGCAGCACTCCCTTTTTTCTTCTCAGAGCTAGCTGGTTTCTCTGTTATTTTCAGTTGAATGCAAACCGGTGATTTTGGTTCTTTTGTTATTGAAGTTGGCATGACGCTGGAACTTATGATGCCAAGACCAGTACAGGAGGACCTAACGGTTCCATAAGGAACAAGCAAGAGTATAGTCACAATGCAAACAATGGGCTAAAGATTGCCATTGATTTATGTGGTGAACGCTTCGTCTTTGCCTCCATTTTTAGCAATTCTCATCCTTAATCTTTTTTTTTAAAATAATGATTTGTTTCTTCAAAGTTTTCGGCTTTAGGAGTTCAATTTCTCGTTTCCATGATGGGCTCTTTGTTCTGTCTGCAGAAGAGATAAAGGCCAAACACCCCAAAATTACATATGCTGATCTCTACCAGGTAATTTAAGGTTTTCTGAAGTCATTGGTTTCTTGTCTGTTCAAGTTATTTAGACAAATTTTATTCCTGGAAGGCCTAAAAAACTTGGGCATGTATCACCCCGCAAAAAGCCTTTGTCCTTGGAAGACAAAATGAAATGAAACCTCAAAACGTCAGGATGTCATTTTAACTTGTTCTTAAGGATATTGGAATTTTAGCTTGCTGGGGTTGTTGCAGTAGAGATTACTGGAGGCCCAACAATTGATTTCGTTCCTGGCAGAAAGGTATTTTCTAAGAAAATCTTCTTGATCACCTAACGTAACATTTTATGTTCAGTAACTTTGGAGTCATCTCCATTGTCAATCAGGATTCAGCGGAATCGCCTGAAGAAGGACGTCTTCCTGATGCACACAAAGGTAAGCAACTAACTCAGTTTTAGCTAATTTTCTTAAGACTGTAATGTGAAAAAATGAGTTAGTTTAAAAGATACTATATGAGCCAAATGCTATAATCCATTTAGTTTGGTTGCAGATGCTTCACATTTAAGGGATGTCTTTTATCGCATGGGTTTGTCAGATAAGGACATTGTCGCTCTCTCCGGAGGCCACACATTGGTACTTTTTCTAGAGAAGTAACTGTTAATGGACATATTTGGAGTAATACAAGGGTGTTTTAGCTTAAATTTAGGATTGGATTGTTTAGGGAAGGGCACACCAGGAGAGATCAGGTTTTGATGGTCCCTGGACTCAAAACCCTTGGAAGTTCGATAGCTCATATTTTCAGTTGAGAACTTTTTCAGTACATTTCTTTTTCTTCTGGTTGTAGTATGTTGTATATGCGATACAATCAAACATGGGATTTGTTCAAGCACTTTTAAGCTATGATGTTATCAGGGAGCTTTTGAGAGGTGGTGCCAAGGGACTTCTAAAACTCCCCACTGACAAGGTTCTTGTCGAGGATCCAAAATTCTGCACGTTGGTCGAGCTATATGCCAAGGTACTAACTACTAGGCTTGGAAAGGTGTTCACATGTTGATTACTAAATTAGTTAATTAGACAATTGGTTTCTGTTATGATGGCAGGATGAGGATGCATTCTTTGCAGATTATGCAGAATCACATAAGAAACTTTCAGAGCTGGGCTTCACTGCAGTTTCTTCAGGACTTAAAGCAATGATTTCCAAGTGGCTAGCTTTATGTTGCAAGTGGAATTAAACCATGCATATTCCACAAAAATGACTGTAAACAATATCTGCCTCATATGGCTTGTTCAATAAGTAGTAGAAGTTTGAACAATGTTATTTCAAGTTTGATATTCCGAAATAATTGATAAGTCTTGGCTGCTTAGGTAGAAGTTCCGAGAAGAGCTTGCAACATAATGCCACAAAATGCCAGCCAAGCGTTTAGGCAGTCTTTAACTTCAACAGCCAATGTCAACTATAAACCTCATCTGCTAATTGTCGTGGACATTGTCAACACTTCACAAATTGACTTTAGGATGGAATGTCATGTCAGAAGATCCCATTTAACTTTTTTTTTGGCAAATTGAACTTTTTGATTTCATAACCATGTCAAAGTCTGGAACTTTGATCATTATTTGGTCGAAAAAATATGTTAAGGGCTTACATAAATAAGTGAAGAAATAGTGTGTAGAGAGAGTGCTTTTCTACATCCACTGCTACAGGGGAGAACAAGTTCATCTCCATACTAGAATTAGATAACCAATTAGGTTAGGTTGAATATCTTAGAGTCTTAGACAACTTCAGGCTCTTGGGCTCAGAGAGAGCGTAATGTCCTGAAAAACTTTGAGCCTCTTTTCAATCTTCTTTTGAAGGATCCCAGGATTGCCAGATTCAACTGTCTTCCTCCCAGCTGTTTCAATTGTTGGACCCAATACAGCAGCTAGAATGGCATCTTCGAAGTCCTTGGTATCTGGCAACAACTCTGAAAACCTGCCTTCCGTTTCATCTGACAACCTTCTAGATTTGGTTTCTGGTTTGTCTGTGTCAACAACAGCGGGCTTGGTGAAGAACCCCATTTCTGCCTTTCTGGTTGAATTGGCAGCATTTCCTGATCTTGTTCTCTTAAGAGTCTCATGGCATAGATTATCCCCAGTAGGTTCCTTAACCACAGGTTCCATTACCAATTTTGTGGAATAGAATGGGGGTGCATCCACATTCAGCGAGTTTCCAAAAGGTCCTAATTGTTTGACGCCTTTCGGTTGAGGAAAGACCATCTGCTTCGCTAATATGTTAGCATTAATGTTCTCATCTGCAAAATCATCGCCGTGGGATTTGGTTGGCTTTTCTGTTGGCAAGATATGTTGATCCTTGCAAGGCTGGGGCTGCCAGATTGATGAAGAACCAAGGAAGGCATCAAAGAGCCTAATTTGTTCAATCTGGTCTCCTCCCTTGTTCATCATATCGGATTCAAGGTCTTTAAGCATCTGCTGTGCTCTTTCATAGGCTTTGAGATGGGAATCAACACCTCTCGGACCGTCTGCAACTGCTGGTTTCACTCTCCTCAATGTCTCTTTAGCCTCTGTTATCCTACCCTGTTTCATCAGGCATATACCCAAGTTGCACATCTTGTTATTATCAGGAGCTATGGTAAGTGCCCGGCGATATGCATCCTCTGCTTCAATGTAGTTGTCCTGTTGCATAAGTGCCCATCCCAAGTTCCCCTGACCCACACACAATTTTATCGATTCTGTGAGTTGAAAAAGTCTTACGGTGGTTACATTGAGACGAAGAGTCATCGTTTCAGTATCTTACCAGTAACCGAGTTGCTTCCTGCTCCACGGAGACCTGAAATTTCTTCCCTTGAGAACGCGCAGTTTTGGTTCGTTTCCCATTGAACGCCAGACCTTGTTGGATCAAGTAGAGCTTGTGTTTCAACAATGATATTTGATCATCTAATCTTCCACACCTCTGCAGAATACAAAACAAGTTAGTAAAACCTTACTACTAAAAAAATTGAAAAGGTGGCAAGATATGTTAGTATACATAACGAGTATCAGCAATCAACCTTGTAAAGATCCAGAAGAATATTGTCAAGGGACTCTTGAGCTTGATCCGAACACCGGCTCCGCAGTGACTTGATTGCTTCAATGGCCTCTTCAGCCCGATTCTGTTGCTTCATAACAATTGCCATGTCTTTCAAAGCACTATCCACTCTGTCCCCTGCATTTATCGCTGCCCAAAACAACGGAATAGCCTTCTCTGGATCCTTATCCACCAGCTGATTAATGAAAAGACAAATTTAGAACTTATCAATCAAAGAACAAAAACATGTAATGTTAAGGTGTGAACAACATAATTCAGAAACTTACTTGAACATTCTTGGCTCTGACATACGGAGTGTCACCCAGAGGGACTTTGTGGATGGCATGAAATGACTCAGATCGAGTTCTTGAGAAGCCAAGAGGCTTGGCCGGTGAAGAAGGTGCAGACTTGATAGGTCTGAAACCAGGAGGAGCATTCCACATATCTTGAAGCATATTGGATACAAAACAACGTCTCTTTCTACTTTTGGGAACTCACCCTACTGTCTAACGGGGACAGAGAAGATATTAGAAGGAAGCCTCCGAAGAGACAGCGTGGGAGGATGGTACCGGAGCGGGGAAAAAAGAGAGGTGTCGAGAGATGATCTGTTGGAGGAGATATGAGCACCAGGGGAAATAAAAGTTTGAATTTTCCGACCGTTGAGGTTACCGTTTTGTGAACTAGCCGTTAAACCAATAATTTACGGGATTCGGTGGATTGTAGAGAATGTGTTTGCACTTTCACCCCTAAGTTTAGTTTTATTATACCCTTCTCCTTAAGATTATGGGTAATTTCCTTATTTTCTTTATAACCTATTCATTCAATGGAGTAAAATATTTCTTAGATTGCCCAAAATAAAGAAGATTTTTTCCCATGTGCAGAAAATAAATTTTCAATTTGTTCTCCTTGAGCTGAAAAGATTAGTAGCATGTTATTATTATTAAAGATATATGATGATTAATAATAAATAAGGTAAACATAATAATATTTTATTTGATTTTTTAAATTCTTAATTAAAAAATTCTGCATATTTTATTTATCATTTTTTATTAATTTTTGCCAAACAATAGTGAGAATATCATAAAAGTACTGATAAAAGTTAATCTTTTTGTGATTACAAGGTCACATGTCCGAATAAAGAAAACATCATCTTTGTAAAAAATTACAAAAAAAAAAAGTTACATTCGTTGATAATCCTAACACTTTTGTGTATTAGAATAGGCTGATCTTTTATAAGAAACGCCACATTATTAATAAATTAAAAATTATGACTCAAAAATCGGATAACTTGACCCCTTTTTTTCGAGTTCAGATCTTTTATCCAATATTACGGTGTCTTATTGTGTTCAATAAATCTCAACCATTTATTTATGTGGGTTCCGCATGAGACTCGCGTGGAGCCCGCAAAATAAATGGCTTAGATTTCATAAGACAGAATAAGACAGAGTAATATTAGACAGAGTAAATCGCTCATGGATGAGGATAGAATATTAATGACCTCTAAGGCTCTAACGAGTCCACTTCAACTATCACACATCTATAGTCCCATTCTCGTGCTAACATAAGTCCTGAATATACACCCCAGAGTTCGGCAATTAGAGGATCGCCTACTCTTAAATTCTGTAAGAAGCCTACACACCAGTGCCTCTGACAGGTTCTAATAACCCCTCCTGCTGATGCAATATTACATCCCATTTTCACCGCGCCATCCGTATTAAACTTGACCCACCTTTATATAGGTTTGTTCCAGCCTATTAAAGCACCCAAAGGTAATCCTTGGACTTGAAAGACCCGATTGTCCATCTCACTGGTCCGTGTGATCCAATTAGTATACTCCATGACAATTTTAGTCCCATCTATTAGCCAAATAAACCCCGGCTCAAAAATACTATTATTTCTCCATTTTCAAAGAAACCAGCAAACATTACTATTTATTGCTTTGTAATATTGCTGGAATTCATGCTCTACTCCTTGAAACTCTCCCCACAATCACAGCTTTGCAGCAGAGAAAATCATTTTCCATTGTTGTATCACCATCGAACACGTTTAGAAGAGACATATCAAGCATCCTAAACATCAACTAAGCTCCTTCTTATTTGGGTATTCCGGTAACTGCAATGCCTTCTTAAGTTTCCAGCTCTTGACGCTCTATTTCCCGAAAACCAACATTAGTTGTAATCAGCATTGGTGTCATCACAACTTTTGGCAACAGGGTGTTCACCGGCTCAACAGTGAGCACGACGGCGACATGAGGGATTTAGTATTGGTGGTTGGCACAAAGCAAGGTTGCCAAGGATATGGTCGAAAAAATGAAAGCTGTACTGAGATACATTATTATCGGTGATGTTCTTGAGTTCTTGAACGAAATGAAATCGAAAGTATAGGAAACCATGGGGTTTGATTAAGTCCCTGGAGAGAAACAGGAGTGAGAGAAGAGAAGGAAAGTTGTGTATTTGACATTGCAGAACACAAAACTGCTGCATGCATGCAGTTGCACAGTAACCCAACTCCTTGGGTTTGAATAACGGAATTTTGCGTTAGATAAACTCGAGAATTAGATGTTTGATTCTGATACTAGTAAAATGAAGTGTTACTTTAGCACAGCATTGGAAGTTACCGCTTCTCTAGCCCTCTTACCATGCTTATGAATCCAAAGGTACATATAGTCCTCCCGGAGATACTTTGATGCTACCCTTAGTTTTAGTTCTTTCTTCATCGTACCTTTTGCCGGAAAAGATAAATGATCGTCTGCTTGGCGGGGTTCATGAATAAGCTGCTATAAGAGAGAGGGAAAGAGAAGAAGTTGAGAGAAAAGTAGTTTATAAACCGCAGTGATGCATAATTAAAGACAACCTTCCATATCTATAATAATAATGATCCAGACCGCCTTCCATATGTCTAGCAACAATTATCCATACTACAGAACCTAAACGGTAAGCATATTTGTCCTTTCGTGAAGTCCTAGACATTTTTATCGCGAGAAGTGGACCATGGGGTTAAATCATAGTTATCTACAACACTAAAAGCGTAGACATATAAATTTCCTAAACACATATAGAAAAACTGTCAACATCAAACACCAGAATCTACTGCGCCCGAAAGCTGTCTGTTTTATCAAGTCTAGCTGTTCCTGAACTTGATGATTCTCCCATTGTATCAGCTGAAGCTGCTGTTTGGGATGGTTCCCTCTTCAGGGAAGTTGGCAGTCCTGAAATCTCCTGAAAATAGAAATAGAACATCAGAATAAAACCCTTTTAAATTCTAACTTATCATGCCACTTGCGGTTCAATACATTTGAACTCTGCAGGTTTAAAAATTATTACATATATGGGACATCTTTTTAATAACATTTTTTACAAGTATATGAAGATGATCTACAGATGGAAGAATGAATGGGAACTGATGTTACCTTCATAAGATGCAATCTCAGGTCACATGGTCGAACTTGATTTCCAATACATGCCATCACAAATTTTGAGTACTGATATAACACATCTGCAGCGGCTTGCTTTTTCTCTTCAATCTGCAGGCATTATATACTTATTCATATCACAATCATAATGGCCATATCAACACGAAATAGCAGAAAACTCCAGAGATTGTTAAGACAAAGATTCAGAAGCACAAACTAGTCCATTCAGTCAAGTCTTCCAAGTCTAAGAATAATTTTAAAACAAGATGTAATATCAAATATTACCAAGTTTCTTGCTGCATATTATAGACAACCACATAAACAAGCAATTGGACTTCAGATGGTGATACAGACAACTTTCTTTTTAATAAAATTGGTACTAAAACAATTCAATTATGCCTTGATTCCAGCCCCACTAGTCATTAAAAGTGTTTACTTCTAGCACAAAAGGGGGAATTGTTGCTTTTGAGAACAAGTAACCAACATATTCCAGACAGTCCCATGAAATTTAATGCTCATAACATTAATCACCCAAAACAACTCACAAGATATGTTAGTTCCTACTGGTATGCAATGCAAGATTGTGAGATTTAGTGAAACAGCGATCAAAGATATGCCAGATAATCATCAGTGTGTCAAAAAGTTTTTCTTTTTCTTGACATCTCATTCTGGGTGCTCAAGGCATGAATTGTACGACTCGGCCATAACACTTCCCAAAATCAATGTCAAACTTTCTTAGGTGGAACAAATCGATCCTCTATTTGAATGAAAGTTGAGAAACATTTGAAGAATAAAAAAAATCTGCTTCAAGACACTAAACAAACGTAAATCTTTTTCCCCTATCTCTGCTTTTCCAACCAAGCTCTAAAAAACTGAGTTCTAGCCCATTAACAAGAAAAGAAAAGATCCAATTGACAATGAAGCACAATAGGAAAAGATGCCAACTTGGTAATAAATCTAAAGATACGAAATTTAAGAGCATAGCCAGATCTCACATACCCAGAAGCCGATACATCACACAACCGTAGTCAACATGAAATTGGGGGCACCGGCTATAATAGTATGCCATCAACTCTAATAAGGTAAATTTTGATTCAAGCACTACCTTTGTATTAAATTGGGGAATTAATTTCAAGGGAACTTTCTGGGTATCAAAATTCATTCTTGCAGAACGAAAAAGATTTTAGCCTTAAGCGAGAAGTAGAAACAGCCCTTGGGGAAAAGATGCAGTAAAAAGCTAATTGCTGATGAAATTTATATTTAAAAAACCAGAAAAGTTACATAGAATCAACCGAAATGGTAAGAACTGATCAGAAACGGTAGTTAATTTCGTGTGCAATAATCAGGAAGAAAACAGGGAGAAAATGAGAAGAAGAAAGATACCGAAAGGACCCAAAGAGCTTGGGACTGATTAGCGTACCTCGTAATCTTCTTTCATCGTTAGCTACCATTCCAGAGATTCCTCCTCCGTGATGAATCGAACCCAAAGCTTATGTTCTTGAAGGAAAATGAAAATTCTACGGAATTTAAAAACATTTACATTAGGTTTGCAACATGGCCTATTAGCTCAGTTGGTTAGAGCGTCGTGCTAATAACGCGAAGGTCGCAGGTTCGAGACCTGCATGGGCCATTTCTCTTTTAAATATTCGCACTATCCTTTCTTTAGTTTCCAATCTTATCCTAACTGCGCGCAAGCCACGTAATAAAAGAGGCTTTAGGTTTTAGAGACCCCATTCATACAACATTATACCAAAGAAAAAAAAAACATTATACCAAAGAATGAGAGGCTTTAGCGCTTTGACGTATTAAGGAAATTTTTGATTGGATGAAAAGTTTTTATTGAAATAGAATGAGTTATAATATAATATAATATAAATTGATATAATATTAAAAAATTGTTGTTTCGAAAGAATAGAAAGGTTCGTAATGTGTATTGTAAAATGGTATTTAAAAAAAAGTTTATAATATAATATAGTGAAAATTTTTTATCATTTTACATTATATCTTAAGCCTCTCAAATCGAAGGTTTATCATTTTTACTGTTTACGATGAAATGAAATATAATATAAAACTTTCATCTCATTTTGTTACATTTCATTATAACAGAATATAATATAATAACAAAATAAAATGTAAATTGAAGTAATATTAGCAAATTATTGTTTTAGAGGGATGGAAGGGTTCATAATGTATATAGTAAAATGTTATTTAGAAAAAATGTTTATAATATAATATAGTAAAAAGTTATTTATTATTTTACATTCTATCGTAAATCTCTTAAATCGAAGGTTTCTTATTTTTACTGTTTAGAATATAATAAGATGTAATATGAAACATTTATCTTCCATCTCATTTCGTTCCATTCCATTATAACAGAATATAATGTAATAACATAATAAAATGTAAATTGATGTAATATTAAAAAATTGTTAGTTCGAATGGATGGAAGGGTTCGTAATGTATATAGTAAAATGTTATTTAGAAAAAAAAGTTTATAATGTAATATAGTGAAAAGATGTTTATTATTTTACATCATATCATAAACCTCTCAAATCGAAGGTTTCTCATTTTACCTGTTTATGATGAAATGAAATGTATGTAATATAAAACTTTTCACTTTCATCTCATTACGTTCCATTCCATTATAACATAATAGAATGTAATAATATAATAAAATATAAATTGATGTAATATTAGAAAATTATTGTTTCGGAGGGATGAAAGGGTTCGTAATGTATATGGTAAAATGTTATGTAGAAAAAAAGTTTATGATATAATAAAGTGAAAAGTTGTTTATCATTTCACATTCTATCCTAAACCTCTCAAATTGAAGGTTTCCCATTTTTACTGTTTAGGATGAAATGAGAAACTTCCCTCTTTCGTTTCATTTCGTTTCATTCCATTATAAACCCTCCTCTCAAATGATGAAATTATATTTCATTTTATTCTATTAATAAACCATCAACTAAACATAACCTAAATTACGATAATAGACCCGGCAACTATAATAGTGAATTTCGACTATAATTTAAAACCTGGTGGTATGTATGTACTTGGCAGACCATCTAAATGTTAAATCATATTCTTACTTCATCCATATTTTCTTAAATATTTTTTAATAAAAATTAAATTTATGTTATGTAGTGTTTAAATAAGTCCTTTTTGTTATTATAAAAAAACATAATAAATTAATGAGAAATATAGACTATATTAATATGGAGACATTGTTAAAAATACAAATCATGAAATGGATTATTTTGAACAAGTACCTCAAGATCTCACTTAGAATTCTTTCATTATAATTCATATAGTCAGATCTAGAGTACTTGTCCTTCTTGCATGTTCTTTACCATTCTCCTCACTTCTCTTCAATCTGCTAAGCTTTGTGGTTGTTGTTGAACACAAAGACAGTGATAAGTGACTCTCAACTTCATAATCCTCCAAACTTCGCTCACTGTTACTGTTTCCAGTTGTCAACTTCAGAGACAGATCCAAATCAAGGTTGAAGTCTGCAACTTTTCTTTTAAGAGTCATCGGTTCTGGTACAGTAGTTGCTGATTCCATATCAGTTGACAGAATTCTATTTGAAGATGTGCTTTCTCCTAGTTTTGATCGATGAACTAAAGGGTCTGGTTCAATGAGGCTAGCACATGATTTGGGTAGGCTCAGAACTTGATTATGAAATGTCTGGGGTTCAAGTTTCAACTCCATAGTTGCAGAAGAACCTCCCATTTGGAAGTTGCCGTTGGTCCAGTTACTTCTGATACCAAGTAGCCTCTCGGACATTGTTCCATGTAATCCTCTTCTGGTCTCATCTATCGAACATCGTCCCACATAGGAACTATAAATCAAGTTCTCACGAGTATTCCAAGAAGAAGCACCACCAAATCTTCAAAACAAAGAAGAGACTTAAAAAATGATCTGATATGCTTCTTTTTCACCATATCAGATGTTTAAAGATTATACCTGTAGTTATGGCGTTGGTTATAGGATTGAAACATCGGAAGCTGAGTTAGATTGTAAATATTGTGACTTCTACTTTCAATAACTGAAATATAAACCACATGAATAACCATAAGAATTTAGATGTTCCAGAAACAAGAGAAGAAAGTTCAAAGCTTACCTTGACTCGGGTCATCGATCTTCTTGCTTCTATACATCTGCAGAGATTTAAAAAGAAGAGGAAATTGAATCATTTCACTGAAGATAAAGCTTGTAAGGGTTTTATTATCATGGAAATGGAGTCTCTAACCTGTAGATGGCTCTTGACATGAGCAATACTAAGTCCATTAACATTCATCAGTTGACGAACCAATTTAGGAGTAGCTCCTGCAACAAAAAAAGAGAAAAATTAAGTTCCTGAGACGTCAAATAACATATATGTTCCAAAGACATCGGAATTAAGATGAAACTTACTGTCTTGTCCACCGAGTCTTTCCACAGCTTTAACAAAACAAAGATGAAGCTCAGGTGTCCAACGAAGCCTTGGCATCTTGGATCTAACATAAGGTCTCACTGAAGGCTTCTTCTCACTCTCTTCCACTGTACTGTTGCTTGAACTTCCGTCATTTTTAGGCCTACTTTCACCTTCATCATGTTCATTCTCTCCACTCTCACTTACATCTTCTTGATTCTGTCTAAACCCACTTGCTCTCGAGCATCCTCCACCATCAATATCGCTTCTCGCCATCAAACCTTGAATTTTTTCTCTACCTTCTGCACGATCCAAATCCAAGTCTATATCTAGGAATTCAACATCACAAGTGCATAAGAACTAATGGGGTTAAGCTAAAGTATTGAGTAATTCAGCTAGGGATTAGGGCCAGTGATCAATGATCATGTATTGTACCTTCTTCTATCATCCTACTCAGAGGTTGTAAAGGTTAAAAGGACAAAAAGAGACTGTCGTTTAGAAGACACAAAGACATAGATTTTGGGAATGAAAACTCTTAAATCTAGGCAAGACAAAAGAAGGGTTTGCAGTTCTATGTGCAAAAAATAGGAGAGAAGGAGGAGAAACCCTAGATCTTGACAAAGAAGATAGTCTCTCCCTTTCTATTGGGACTTGTAAACTATTACCCACTTATGTTTTTGTTTGTACCATTTCTTTATTTTATTCATGGATCCATGTGTTGACATATGTATTATGCATGTCATGAAATGAAAGGAAACAATATCACACAAGGTATGGTTAAGCAACTTTCTCTAGTGTACAAACTCTGGTTGGAAAATTCTATATATTCTAAGTCATTCTCCAATAGAAGAAAGAGAGGGAGAGAAAGAGAAGAAGCTTGAAACTTGAATTTCTTGTCTGAATTCAGTTTGTTTTTGAATTGGAAAGTTCACTCTTCCTATCATTCCATTGGAAGTTTAGCAATTTCTATACACTTGAACTAAGTAATGCATCTTCAGGTTTGTGCCTTAGGGTTTGAGCAGAAGCTGTGGTATAAGGGATCATATAGAAATTTATCTTTCCCTTCATTGGAGGGCATGATTAGAGAAGAAGAAGTTAATGAATTCATGCATGCAAATAGGATTCACTTTCCAGCTTTATGTTGAAATTAGATAGGTAGGGTTAAGGCTTTTTCAGCCACAAGACAACCTTTTCCATTCTTCCCACGTGTACATGACATCGTGTTTGTGGTTCCATTGTTCTTGGGTCTCATGAGCTTCACAAGGATCTTGCGTTTAGAGTTGGAAAATGCAAGCTCTTAGCTTTCTTAGTTGTTCTTATAATAAAAGACAATATTATTACAAATGGGTGTGTAGAGATTTTAACATGTATTTTATGAAGATTAGTCAAATTGTAGATAACCTAAGATGGATTTCTTTTCTTTTCTCTAAAAGAATGTTCTTATTATTTTATGTGGTTTAAAATAATAACGACAAAATATACATGACATGAATAATACATGTTAACCAATCAAATATTGTTAACATAACGGTTAAATTCAACTCTTAAACTCGGCTAAAATCAATAGTTTAAGATATAATTATAATAAATTATTAATTTGAGCCAGTTTTAATAAATTATTAATTTGAGCCAATTTTAATTGATTCAAGTTAAGCTTAATTACATGTTTTTTAATATTATTTTTATAACAAGAAAATAGAATTTTTAAATTAAAATTACCTCTAGTTTTTTTTTTACATTTAAATTTAAAATTAATTAAACCACATTAGATAGTAATTATTAGAAGGAACAAGTTCTTTATATGTTTCTTGACAGCTAGTATGAAGGGATTGTCTAATCTCTTATCTTACAATAATACATTTCTAATAAAAAAGTAAACTTTTTAACTTTGTAGTTTGTACTATAAGGTATGTTTAGGTAAGGTTTGGTGCTATGAAGATTTTCAAAATCAAAGTATCTTTTGGTCCACCTCTCCAATTTTCCAATTTTTAAAGTTGTTAGGATCTATCCAATCAAATATAATCTTATGTTAAATCATATTCTTTCCTAAGATCATAAGGAAATCAATCTCACACTAATAAAATCAAAATGTCTTAGTACTTAATGTTGGACAATTTTGTCATTTCCCTTAAAATAGGACAACTATTGATTGCATTTTTCAGTTTTTTTAATAACTTCTCAGTTAAGTTACATAATTTTATCTAGATAAATATAATAAACTGGCTAAATAAATGATCTAAATCAATGGGTCGAAGTCCGTATAGAAAATAGATACCGATTAGTGTAAACCGGTCCCATATCAGCCTTGTAAGGGGGGAGCCTGATATGGAAACTATATATAAAAGTTAAGGTCTCCTGCAGTTGTTCATATAATCAATCGTAAGTATAAGGATTCTCTGACCTGTTAAGAGAGTTTACGTTTTGAGAAAATTGTAGAAAGACCTTACCCGTGTCCCGAAGATGAGTTCTCGTAAAGACGACTGTAGATTCGTGCTTGTTTTGGCTTCTAAAAGCTCGTTTGAAGTTATGGAGACCAAAATTAGGTATTTCTACATTTCTTCGTTTCTTGCCCTTTCACATTCGATCCAAAATACATAACTAAGGTACCGTTTCGTATTATATTTAAAACTTGAACATGACAATTAATTACTAGGGACAAACTGCAATCTTCTTCAAGAAACCTAAGTGTTTGTATGTAGTTTTGAATTTGAAATGGTGGAAACTTCCTTATTTTTTATTTAATTTCCAATTTTAATAAATAAATAAAGTGTCCAAACTTAAAAAAATTAACCAATTCAATTTAAATAATTATCTTTATTTATATTTTGTTAATATAATTAACAAAATACGTAAACACTAACATTTGTAAAGGTTACGCAACAAATTGTTCTCCGTATAATTTTTTATTATTAAATAATTGATCATATTTGAAATATATAATCATTAATGCCTCTATCACGAGAGATCAAAAATTATATTAAAATGATAAAAATTGATGGAACTCTCTAAATATTAATTTTCTTGTGTTTCATTAATCATATTGTTAAAATATTAATAAAAATAAAATTTTAAGCTGAGTAATCTAATTTTTAATTTAAACACTTAAATTAAAATTTAAAAAATTAAACACTAAAATAAAAAATAATAATACGGTTTAATTTATAATCCTCTAACATTCATTTCATACGAAACTAAAAATTAATGATTGTAAGATAAAATCTCTAGAAAATATAATATTATAAGAAATCTGTTGTTTACCGACGAAAAAAACTATTGGTAAACGCAAGTGTTCCGTCGGTAATAAATACCGACGGAATAAAACGACGATAAACGCAAATATTCTGTCGATAAAATCAAAACTACATTAATCTGTCATCAATTCTCGCTTTATTTGTCGACGGTATTGTTCCGTTGCTAAATTATATTTTTCTGTCTAATTTCTCGACGAGAAAGTAAAAACCGACAACAATTTGTAACAATTAATTTTCTGTCGCTATTTTTTTGTCACTAATTCCTAATTTTCTTATAGTGTAAAGGGATAAGGTTGAAAAGTATTATTTATATGCATGACAACAACAATAATCATTCAATAAAAGACCCAAAATTATGTATAAAGCAAATATATATATATATATATTTAGTATACACTATTTACATGGGAAAATAATAATAATAGGCAGGCGTAAATAAAGAACTATATATATATATAAACAAGTGGTGGCCTGGAAAGTTTCACTCCAACGCCTAGCCTCTGAGGTCAACTTCCAACAGTGCTTTGATTCTCTTTTTCTTGTCCTTTATACATTTTATATTGGTTGGCACGAGCATATGTGAACCCATTGATGCGGATCTGCGGCACAATTCATTACAGAATGAGTATGTCTGTCCTGTTCTGCAGTATGATCAGCTAACCACCACATTGTATTAGTATTGATATTATATAGTTATAATAAAATTAATAAATGTTCACGTCTATCATTTATTTTAAAATTAAGTACACTTTTTTTTTGGTCTTAGATTAGGGTATCTACTGGCAGACTCAATAACTAATCCCCTTGCTGATTTGTAAGCACCTCACAGGATGGGACAGCTGGCCCAAGATTGTAAGGCTACTCTATGCCTAAAAATTAAATACACTTTGAATTAGATCTCCTGTGATATGATTTTTTTCATTTCAATTCTCATTTTTTAGAAATTATCACTTAATTTTTATGATATTGTTTAATTATTACACTATTTTGTTTGTCATATTATGTAAAATTTTATCTAATTCTGTAATTAAACTAAAATAGCATTAACGTTATTAAATTTAGAGATGATAATGGGGCCGACTTGTGGGTTAATGTTGTCAATTTTTTAAAAATAATTTTTTAAAATTAAAATTTAAAAACAATGTCTTTTAATTGGGTCCGAACATTGGTTATCCATGCCTAATTCTACCCAAGACCTAACTCTTTTAAGTAAAATAATATCGTTCTGCTTAAAATAGTTGGACATCAATTCGATTTGGGCTTAGGCCTGACGCATGGGCCAATCCATTAAAAACACTTCAATCTAGACCTATAGATCGCCCATTGTCATCCTTACTTAAATTTTAATACTGCACTATTTTGAAATTAAAAATAAAAGAAAAATGACAAAATATGAAAAAAAAATTTATCATAAATCAAATACATAGACATGTTATATAGTTTTAAAAATCTCCTCATTTTTAAAATTCTTTTAAAAACTCATTATATTTTTTTGTTTGTTAGAAAATTTTCTTCTTCTAGACTTTGATTAAAAATAATGATAACAAAATACATGCAATATGACGTCAAATATGAACTAATCAAATATTTGATATGATATTCTAATAACTTATCTCTTAAACTCGATATGAGCTAATTAAACGTGACTTAAATTAATAATTTAAAATAATTATTAATTTGAGTAAAATTAAATTAGTTCAGTTTGAGTTTAAGAGTTCGATTGAATCGTTATGTAAACGATATTTGATTAATCCACGTCTGATGTTCATATTGCATGTATTTTACCTTATTTTTAAATAGAAATTTAAAAGAAAGTTTTTCTTAAAAAAATTAAAACTATTTTTTAAGTTTTTCTAAGATTTTTTAAATTATAGGAGAGAGTAAAAAATGTTATGAAAAGATAAATATTAATTTTTAAAAATGTAATTAACTCTTTTTTTTTAATTCTATTCATATCATTATAACCTTTTACATACATCGCCATCCATGCATAGATCTTTCACATCTACCACACATATTCAAAAATGTCTTCGAATCAATAGCTAGCAGATTTGAAGTTCCAAAGAAGCATCATCCCACCTGCTACGTACAACATTATATATACACGTTTCGTTTAATATATTTTTGGAGTATATTTGTTGGGGTTTAGGAAAATATTTATTTGGTAGTTGAAAGCATTCCAATCAAGATATAATTAAAATTCCAACAAAACATGCCCATGCAAATTTAATTAAATTATGGGAAAGGGACATTTTATAAGAAGGTGGGTAGTTTTTTTTATAAAAAAAAACAAAGGAACCTATAGTCATTACCTTTTGAATACATACTGAGTAAATCTCCGGATTAATGTAATAGCCTACAAATACGCCAATCGGGTACTCCACACTAGGTAAGTTCTGACAGGCTCAATCAAGAGAGCATAGATAGGGGAATCGAACACATGATTTTTTGGCTCCATGTCTCTCCATTCCACCAACTTGACCACCCTCTAAGGGGCGTAAATAGTTAAAATATTGATATTTAAAATTTGTTATTAGGTCAAATATAAATTTCGAGCATTATAAAAATATTAAAACAAACATCTTATAACATGATGCTGGATGAACAGCTTCTGCCGATTTAACAATAAAATTTTTGAATCGACCAATTAAAAATCGATCAATTTATTAATTATTATTTAATTTTGGCAAACTAATCAATTTTTATAAATTAAAAAAATCGTTTAATTTTTATTTAACAGTATTTTTTCAATTAAAAAATAAAGATGCAAATTTTTATAAATTTATAAAAAAGTATTAATTAAATATTTTTAAACCCATATTATATTATTAATCAACTAACTAATTATTTTTGCAAATTTAGTTTTTATGTATTTTTTTAGCAAAGAGAAAAAGCTTATATATCATCGTTTATTTGTGAGCTAGTTGACTTTCCTAATTAGTCAACAAGAGTTAGTAAACGAGCTTTAAACTCAATGGAGTGCCCTAATTAGTTTCTCCACATGATTTGCATTGAAGTTTAGCATGAACCTTGTTACGTGTCCCGAATCCTAAGTGAAATAGAAACAAACAAAGTTAATGTGAAAATACTTGTTTTCGATTCCATCATACTTTTAAGGTGATTTTGAGATCGAAACGAGCTCCAATCAATCGGGATTGTGGTTAACGTCTTTTTACAGTTTTTATTATTATGTAAGTTCTCTTAACGAGTCAGAGTTTTTGTATACTTACAAATGATAGGAGAAACTGTACGAAACCTTAACCTTTATATATAACTTTCATATCAGGCTTTTTCATCACATACTTAATATGAGTCCGGTCCACACTGATCATGATCTATTTTTCTCCCGGACTTCAACCCTTCGACTTAGATCATTTATTCCACCACTTTATTATCTTTATTAAAATCAAATTACACAACTTAACCGATAAGTTATTGAAAAACCGAAAAAATGCAATTAAATGTTGTTTAACTTAATGAAAAATATAAAAAATATCCAACAGTTTCTTAATAATAAAATCATAATTAATAATAAACTTTGAAATGTTAATATTTAATTTTATTACTTCAAAAATCAGTTTATATGTAAGAATTTTCAATTTAATTCAAGTTACTCCTGCCTCACTTTATAATAATTTTATGTCATTGTATCTGCAAGTTGATTATGGGTCAAGCCCAACTTCTTATACTTACATTATCAATACGTATGCATGTTTTTGAACACCATGTCTATAATTATAATAAAAAAAAGAATCTAATTTTTTGAAAAATTTTAATTTAGTGACAAATATTTTGAAAATTTTAATTTATTGAATGAAATTTTAAAGCTTATATAAATCAGGTCAATATTTATTTTTCTTATGTGATTAATATGTAAACATCTACATGATATTTAGTGAATATGTCATATTAGGAAAAAAAAACATTTGAGTATAATTTATATAAATATTAAAAAGTTAGTACTAAATTAAAATTTTAAAAGTTTGGCATTAAAATAATAAAATCTCAGTGTTTTATTATTCTTAAAAACAATGCTTGATTTACATCAAATGTATAAATTGTCTCTTTTTCAAATGTAATTTCCACTTTAATAGCATTCTAAACCTATATTCTCCATTTATTTGGGTCCAAAATTATCATGGAATAATTTTTTTGTCTAATTTTTAGTTAAGTGTTTAAATTTTAAAAATTTTGATACTGATATGAAATATTTTAAAAACTGGACTGAAAGTTAAATTAGTAAGAGAAGAGATTTAAGGTTCAACCGATCATTATAAAACCGATTAAAGATTAAATAAAATTGAAGAATTTGAATATGATTAAAAGAGATTGTCTTTACTCATCAAAGAATTTAAAGTTTAACTTAAGAAGAAAATTGTTAAAAATATATTAATTTATAAAAATCGACCGATTAATTAATAAATTAATCATTTTTTAGCAACAAAAGTTATTAAAGTAAATCAAACTGAAAGTTAAAAATCGAATCAAAAAGTTAGTTAATTCAAATTAAATCGATCAAATTAGTTGGATTTTTTAATTGTTATGATTTGCTAATAAGAATATTTTAAAAAAATATTAACATTGAATGAGTTTGGTTAATCCTATTTTCTATGCCTTTTTTTTTCATGAAAGGATTAAAAGCCTACCAACTTATCACCAGCCTCTTATTTTACTAAACTAAGGTAATAAGCTAACACCAACAACGTGAATCGGTCAGACAAGTGTGTCCATTAATATTAAAACAAAGCCAGTTTGATGAAGCATTTCATGATGTAGATAACCACAACATCCTGCTTGTTGTATAAGATATTTTAGATTCATGTTCCCAATTCACGAAAATGCCAGACCTTAGGAAATATTAAAAGATTCCGTATTTTGTATCCGCCAAATTTGCAGAATAGGGCCATGATCCTTTAATTACCTAACCCTCTGCATTCCAACCTCGCTCATGCGTGTTATTTTGATGCGTAAGTCAATTGAGGTAGCTAAAGATGTTGAGACTAGAGCTCATCCCAATTTGACCGGTTTCAATTTGAACTTTTTTCTCAAAATAACGAGACCAGCGTTAAAAATTTTGGCCCAATTTGAGTTAATTAAACTAAATACCTGATTGGATGGGCTTTTGGAAAATCAATAAACACTTTTTTTCCCTACAAAAGTCTTTTTAAAGAAAAATAAGCATTTAACTGTAAAATAAAAAAATCACTTCTTTAATATATATGATTTTTTTGGCAGCTAAAATACAGTTTTTTAAAAATCTCAAATTTGGAGCTTCTAAAAGAAGTACTTTTTCAAGTAGATTTTTCAGATCAATTAATGAGTCTATTTTTAACCCCTTTATCCCTATGTTTTACACATAATTCTCACAATATCCACAAACTCATATTCACGTTTATTTTGATATTTATATAATATTACTTGGTTTTTTTATATCTTTCAATATTTATTTTTTATATTAGTTTTACTTATGTTATAATCTATATAAATGTTTTGATTAAGTATATTTTCATTTATGTTTCATATCGTTTAAAATTATATAATAATTAATATACCGTGATTTGCATATTGTTTAATATACTTTAATTAATAATTATATGCATAACTAATTTTTATTACAAAATAAAATATATTTAAAATTAAAAGCACTTTTTATTTTTATGTAGTCAAACAGTCTATAGTATGAAGATCTTTAAAAAAATATCTTTTTCAAATGACAACCAAATAGTCAACTGGCTTCTTATAAAAGTTCTTATAAAAAAAGATATACAGAAAAAAGTTCTACTAACAAAAGATTTACTAATATAAGCCCAACTAAACAGAGGCTAAAGTCCATTCTCTCAAAATAATGTCATGTTAATGGAGTTGTCTAAAATACTGTTATTTTATTGAACTACTCGAAAACGAGATCGTTTTGAATCGACTCGAAGACTTATTCAGATTAAATATGACTAGGCTTTAGGCCTATTTTAGATTGTCTTTTTGCTAAGTCCAATGGCAAATAACATAAAATAGCCCCTGTGTTATAGTTGACTATTCAAATTAGCCCCTGTATTTTTAATTCGTTCAATCTAGCCCCTGTGTTTTGTAA
>JAOSBP010000204.1:19003660-19027754 GCA_027563825.1 Erythroxylum mucronatum
GTAATTAGGGTAATTCGGGTCGGGTAATTCGGTAATTCGGGTAATTCGGGTCGGGTAAGCTCGGGTTAGAAAAAGTTTGGGTTCGGGCCGGGTAAGATGAAAAAAATTTCGGGTAATTCGGGCCGGGCCCGAATAGTGAAATTTCGGCCCGAATTACCCGAATGCTCACCCCTAACCACGCTCTTTGGTTTTCTCTCTCTGCTGCCACCCACACCACACCTCTATTCTCTTCTCCGTATTGAGCGTGTATCTTGGTCCCTTGGACCCACTATTTATTCATGTTTTAACCTCTCCTTCACTCAAAAACCTCGTTCTTTTTTGGCCAAAACGTTAACGTTTTTTATCCTTACTTTCTCTTAAAACTTTTCTTACTTTAAGCTTTTAAAGGTTCAAAATCTAATATGTACCTAAAATTAAAACAAATAACTCTTAATTAGTATAATTTAAACAATAAATAAATAAGAGTTTAGTAAGTTATGTATCTAAAATTAATATAAAATGCACATTAACAATTTTTTTTCTGATTCCTCTTTATATAAACAATTGGTAGGGAGCCTGAACTATCTAACTATCACTCAACTGGACATTTCCTTTGTTGTTCGACAAGTTAGTCAATTTATGTAAGCTCCTGCACATCTCCATTTGTTTGCTGTTCGTCAAATTGTTCGCTATTTGCAAGGCACTTCTATTCGAGGTCTTTTCTTTCCTGTGGATTTTCCTATTCGTTTGGTTGGATATAGTGATGTTGATTGGGCTGGTTGTTTTGACACTTGACGTTCAATTGTTGGATGGTGCATGCTTCTTGGTAACTCTCTTGTTTCTTGAAAAAGTAAGAAGCAAGATCGGATGTCTAAGTCCTCAACAGAGTTTGAATATCGTGCTATGTACTCGGCCTATTATGAAATTATTTGACTTCGTGGATTATTGGGTGAGCTTGGATTTCCTCATATTGAGCCTACTCCACTGCATGCAGATAATACTAGTTCCATTTAGATTGTTGCTAACTCAGTATTTCATGAGCGCACAAAATACATTGAAGTAAATTGTTATTCTATTCGTGACGTATATGATGCTCGTCTTATCTCTCTTCCATATATCACCACTACTCGCCAAATAGCCGATGTGTTTACTAAGGCTCCCTCTAAGTCACGACATCACTTTCTTGTTGACAAATTGATGCTTCTTGATCATCCTGCGTCAATTTGAGGGAGGATGTCAGTGGCAAAAATTATGGGTCAGAATTATGTGATTTATTTACCATAATTAGTGTATTAGCTGTATACATATATTCTTACTAGGGATGGCAATGGGTAGGGTTCGGTTCGGGTTTTACTCTACTCATATCCATATCCATTTTTTATGACTTAACTCATATCCATATTCATATCCATATCCATCGGTTTTTACGATTTACCACCCATATCCAAATCCATTGGGTTGTTCGGGTTTTTGGATATCCATCGGGTTGTATAGCACATAAAAATATAACTTCTAAATAGAAAATATAAAGAGCAGATTTTTGCGAACACTCCAAATCAAAATTACTTTAATAATAATAAGTCAAGATTTTGATTTGTGTGTATTAAAAAACCATAAAATTGGAATAATAAAAATCATAATGTCTAGTACAAAGACAACATACATTTTTCACAATTCAGAACTGGAACAAACATTGAAATAACCAAAACTTCAAATTGTCTTTGCATGAACTCTACAACATTCAAAACTCCATCTCCATATTATTTATATTATTATCATCCTATAAGAAAATAAAATATGATGAAAAATGTGAATACTGAAGAGTAAAGTGGATATTTTAAAGTTGTTTATTCTCATAAAATATTAATATTTTATTATATTTAACTATAAATATTCAAGAAAAATAGAAAAAATAGAGTTAATAAAAAACGGGTAGGATATGGGTATTCATGGTTCGGGTTATCACTAGACCTATATCCAAATCCATATCCACATCCATTTTTCAACTTCTATTTAAAATCTATTTTTTAGCCTCCATATATATTTTTTTGGGTCGGGTAGTGTGGATATTAATCAAGTTGAAAACCCACTGCTATCCCTATGTGAGGCTAACTTAATTGGTTTTATATATTCACTCACACACTCTTTCAAGTGAAAGCCCTTTGGACTTGAAACTTGCACAAGCTCATTCTACCTTATGCTAAATAATATATGGGTGGTAGGATTTGAACTCGCAACCACTTGATCACAAAGGCTCTAATACCATGTCAAGTGATCGTTTCACCACAATAGCTTAATAGGCTGTTATGTGATGCTAACTTAATTAATTTTATATATTCATTGACACTTTCTTTATGCTTTGGTAGTTCAAGGTGCACAAATAATATGTCTAGGAAATGTATATAATTAAGCTCCCTCTTTTCCTTAGAATTGAAATCATAATAAACTTATTAAGTTTTTCAATATTTAAAATAAAGGATTCTACAAGAATTGTCTTCAACTAATCCGATATATATTGACTACATAGTGACGACGGAACTTAATCCTTATCAGAATCAGACAACAAATCAACCAAGAGATGCGATAACAAAAACAAGTCACAGGAGGACGAATCAAATGACTGGTTTGGGTTGAGTGGTTTCACAATCACTCTACGAGCCTCGAAAAGAAGGGTCAAGTATGTGGGCATTGGAGAGCTAATGGTGGCAGTTTAAAGCAACAATTAATTGAAGAAATCACATCCACGCCTTACCCGTCGGTGCTCCATAACAAATGTTAACAAAGCTAAATGGACCTGACGTAAAGGGCAATGAAAATTGAAATGAGTCCAAAGGTGGTGTACGCATGGCAACCTCCTGTTTCTTTTAGGGTCCACCATAAATAGTTAAATACAATAAGCTTGAGCTGCTTCCTGCTTGCTTTTGCTAGTTGCTGGTAAGGCATGTTATGTTAGTATTTGTTTTGGTGGAAGTGGTGGACGACGTGGGCATGCCATGTCAATTGCCATTTCCTGGTGAGCGCAAAGCAAAATGACCTTTTGGGATTGGGAGGAACTAGGAAGGATATTTTTATATGTCTTCTTAGTGTATTTATCTGACTGATATTCATGTCAATTTCCACTAATTCTCACAAAATATCATCTTAAAGGACGGTGAAAGTTTTCAAGGTGACGTCTAGTGAGTAGTGACTAGCGTACAACAGAACGAAATTAAATATAAGGCTAATTCAAAAGGTTGCCTTTCTGCTGGCCAATGAAAAAATCCAGATTAATAAGGACCAATCTTTGAAAAGATTGCATCACATTCCTTTACACTTGCTTCCATCCAAATCCAAATAATTACACCAAACATTGCAATGCAAACAACACCATACCTTATACAAAAACGGTATGAAAACAAGCCAAGTTATGCATTGAGAACAAGGTGGAGAATGATACGAAGCTTCAATGGTGCAGTTTTATTTGGATTTCTGTGACTTCTCAGCTGCTGCTTTAACAGCAGACTTGGCCAGCTTGCTTGGTTTAAATGCACTTTTTGGGTTAAGTGCCTTTCGTATCTTAAATGCTGCCCATGCAGTTCCAATAGCGTGCCCTGCAGCATCAAGACCTTCATTTGTTGCCTTGGCTGCCTCTTCGCCATACCTATGGGTTCAAAAAACTTTTTTAAGATCCATATATACTTGGACAAACAAAATTCTACAACTCTTCTATCAATAAATGAGCATATAAACCCAACTCTCCCATCCTAATGTGAAAGCTTCTCTTGGACATAAAGAAAGAGGTTGAAGATTAAGTAGATCGGTATATCAATAGATCAACAATTACCAAAAACAAATGGTAATAGCGCAAAAACCAAGTTTAAGTAACTGCCATATCAGTAAACATAACCGTATTTCTAGAACAAAAAACAATTGATTCAGTAACCCCAACATTTACAACAGTATGCTTCCATTATGCTCTTTTTCCCCGTCAACATATGTTACAAAAGTAGCAGCTGAGAAGGTAAATCAAAATCCTGATCACCAATGATTAATCTATACCAGGAGAAGCAAGCATAAAAGACCACCTGGGCTTAATCAGAGTGCTGAGATGAGCCTATAATTGGGTCTCAAATAGTTACGTGATGGATGATTAATTGTGAAGAGAACGTCAGAGATTGTTACGATATTTTTTTTTAGAGAATAATCACGTGGGAGGAAGATATATATGTAATGATTGTTTTTAATTAAGGGACGACACTTTTGTATGAACGGTTTTACTTTTGTTGGCTAAAAAAGAACAGAGCATTGTATTTTCCAGATTTTGGGCCGTTTTGCTTTAGCAAGAACAGTAGTAATTGAGAAACACTGATTCATTAACAATCAGAGTTTTTTTTCACAATTCCATTTTATTTTGTCCTCAATTCCTTCTCTGGCTCTTAACTCTAACAACATATACCATGGCCTATCAGTTTAACCAACTTCACTGTTTTGTGTCTAGTTTATTCAAGTAGGCAACAGAATCCTCCCAGCTCTTCGGAAGCTTCACAAGGAGCAAGGTATTTAAACCACAAGAAGGTTCACATTGCACAAAAGGAAGAGGAACAAAACCAAATCATTTGTATGAGTAGAAATGAGCGTGTCAAAGTGAAAACCAGAAAGTTAAACAAACCATTAGAAGAAACACAGTTGGAGAAAAATTTGGAGATTCAAACAAAATGTATCCACTGGAGCAAAAAACAACAAACGTGTATCAAATCCATATCTAGATTAGTCCGAAATTTTACCCAAGTCCTTGACCAAATTAACTAACCAACTAATCACTACACTAATATGCATTAAAAGGCAAAAGAGAGGAAACTTATTGGACCAACAAAGCAACAGTGAATCGTCTATAGAGACAGCTAGACTAACAAGTCTGCTGCTTTTAGTGTAGCATAATCGGTTCTATACCTCAGATCCAAAAACTAACCATCTTTCAGATATATTAATTGGATCTTGTTAAAATGCACTACGTGGATAAATTTGGAACCCATCATTATAGAAACAAAATCATTCTAAAAGAAATGCATCAGGTAGACATTTAGAATGATAACTAGGAGAAACTAATAAAATCAGGGAGGATGATGTGGCAGAAAATAACTAACCATTAATGATGAATTAGTTACCTTGCTAAGGTAAAGACCTTCAATAACAGATAACTAGTGACACGAGATGAAAGTTGAGGTCAGGTGGCTGCCAGCATCCTATAAAAAATAAAGAGCAGCTCTAACCAGATCCGAACTTTTTTTCACTGATATGCATGACTATTATATTCTAGTCCTTCTTAGTAAAATTTTGTGTTATCTAGGAGATAAAACAACATACTGTGGCAATCACTCTTCCTACTTTATTTCTAAAATTTTCTTTTCATTTTTCTCAGTTATCCTCGGAGAAAAGGGAGAAATTTTACATTAAATTCTCTTATTTTTTAGAAAATTACATGGAACAACAGTACCCAACTGCTCAAGCATTTTGACAACATTACCTGTGTGAGACAAGTTCGGTGGTCACAGTGGATGAGGTTGACATGACACTCTTTCCAGCCACCTCAACAGCATCACAGACCTTGCCTGTTGACAAATAACAAAAAATATGAGACAGTGATGAATAGAATGGGTTATAAGTTATAACATACTGTTGGAAAATGGACAATAAAAGTTGAATAACGGAGAACAAAAAGAACTTGAATATGATGGAATAATATCAAAGTTGTAAAATATTTGACTAAAGGAATACATGTTTAGCAATTCTAACTGTTAATGGATGGAACATGGAAGAGATAAGGAACTATATTTGCCTACATTATTCGGTGACAAAAAGAAACTGAGTTTCAACAACTATAACACAGAAGAAAAGAATAAAGACAGAATGTTTTAAGAAGTCATGCATTAAAACAGAAAAGGCAAGGAGTAAACATTACCAAGAATCAAAGGAAGTTTCAGAAGTTTTAAAAACCAGTACGAAAATACAAACAACTGTACTATAAAGTTAGATGGCAATGTTGACAATTTATAGTCAGATATCTTGTAAATTGAAGAGCTTAGAATGATGGACATACTAAATCCATCCAGAGATGCAAGGACCATTTCCCCAGGCAGGAGGCCAAAAAGCTTCTTGCCAACTTTTGAGTTTGCAACAGAACTCGTGAAAAATCCAGACACTTTCACAACACCAGAGAGAACACCATTCGCCACTTTCTCCGTCATTTTTGTCACCCTCTTAACCCTGTAAGCATTATCAAACTGATCCGTTGGTGCATGTTTGTTTCTTCTTAGGTTATATCTGCAAATGGTTCGTTTTACTTTGGCTTTAATTGTTTTTTTTTTGGGCATTTTCATTCTGTTGATTGGTGAGTCCATTCTCCTTGATGCCAAATCTAGATTAAAGAACTGACTTTCAATACTTATTATTGGCATTTCCCTTGATGCCAAATCTAGATTAAAGAACTGACTTTCAATATAAGTTTCAATATTTATTATTGGCATTTTCCTTTATGCCAAATCTAGATTAAAGAACTGACTTTCAATATTTATTATTGGCATTGGTTTCTTTAATCTAAGATTTGGCATCAAGGAAAATGGGCTCACCAATCAACAGAATGAAAATGCCCCCCAAAAAAAAAAAAACCAAAGTAAAACGAACCATTTGCAGATATAAATTAAGAACAGAAAAGGAGAATGCAAGTACAAAAACAGCAAGAATTCGTATTCCAAACCTTTTAATCCTCTTCAAGGTCTCAGGACTAATCTCAGATTTCTCTTTTGGACTCGTCCTCTTCTTCATGACCTCATTTCCCCATTTCAACCTATCAACGGTAACATCCCCACACCACAAAATCCCCTTAATCAACTGTCCTGAACCTGCCGCGATCAACTTTGCAGCAGTGCTACTATAATCCTCCACGTTAGGAGCCAAAGTAGTCCAGTAAGCCGCACAATTCCCCTCAATTTCTTCCTTCTTCCCCGATGACAAATCCGCCACTGAAATCCCCTTGGCCACCGATTCACCAAACATTTCCTTCCCGTCTTCCTTCGCTTTCTTTGAAACTTCATGAACCGAAAAACAACTGTGATTCTGCAAAATCTCATCCAATCTTTTCAACATCCCCTCCTGCCCTTTGGACGCAATCGTCAATCCATAATTCAACAGATTCTCCGACTTATCATCATTCTTATTACTCTTCTTCTTACTGCTCTTCTTCTCCTCCTCATCGCTCGAATCTGACCCGTTATGTTCATCGGGCAGGTGGAGGGAAAAGAAGTAATGCGAATCATCGAGCCTGACGGCAGCCTCGTCTTTGGCCAACGGCCACTGGATTTCATCAGCGACACGAGCGAGAACAGCAACGACGTTTTCCCCTTGGCGGAGACGAACAATCGAGAACTCACCGCAAGCGAGCTCGACGCTGTAGTTTTTATCAATAAGATTGAGAATCGCTCCGGGGATTCTGATCAGCACTTCCTCGACGGCCTCCGGCGGGGCCGACGGAGGGGAGGAAGAACCGCTAGGATGGACATTTTCCGGTTCCGGGAAGAGATTCTCGACGAGGTCTTTCATGTCGATCGTAGGGTAGAGATTTGACGAGGAAGCATCGGGGTTAGGTTTAGAGTACACAGAAGATGAGGAATTGGGGTTTGATTGGTCTACTTGCGGGTAGAGAGAATTTGTGGGAGAAGCCATGTTTACGTGTGTTTGAAGAGATTTGAAGCTTTAAATTGGAGGGGAAGTTATGAACACTTGAAATGATGATTGGGATTCGGGAGTGAAACTCACGAGCGAAGGAGTGCGTGACATGCACCGCTATAACTGGCTCTAGGACCCAAGCTTCCCGCGCTTTTACCGGTTAACCTTAAAAGGGGCCCACTTGTCGTTTCAACATTTTCCGTTAAGCGTATAAAACTAAAAATCCAACATCTTCCGTTACAACAATCACTAAAGCTCATCTTTATCTTCTTCATGCTGGAGCAAGAGCAATTCATGGAAGCAAAGGTTCGTGAATATATATGAGTTTCTTATTAGTTCACCAATACTTTTATTAGTTGAAGATAGACAACTTATTGGAATCGACATTTCAAGTGTTTAAATAATGAACTGACAACTTTTGCGAACGAAGACATTAAAATTTGAGCAAGAAAGTGCGGATTTCCATGGGACCTAGCTCTACTACAAGAGCAGAGGTATCAACTGGACCACCTCTAACTGGGGAGGGTAAGGTTCCATCCTCTCCCTCCACTTTCCATGTCAGTCTCTTCATCTCAGACTTCTCCTGGTTTGCTGACAGGCTCATCTCCTTCAACTCCTTTACCTGAAAACTCAAAAGTCCCATCAAGAGTAAAGTGACTGTAGAAAACACATAACTAGAAGTCAAGTTTTGAGTATCTGTCAAGTCATGAAAATGCTGCTGCAGCAAGGACTAGAATGATGTTATGGTTGCAGTTTCTGAGATTATTAATTTGCAGTATCTATGGAACCTTGGAAATAGAGTTGCAGCAAGAAAATATAGTCGGAAGAACCACATTAATACTATGCTCCTAGTTCTAAGTAGGTCATGAATCGTATATTAAATGCAAGGTCTTGTTTAATTTTGCAGGGCTTTACAAGAGCAGCGAGAATGAACCCTTACAGGTTTTCCAGGGAAGATTTTCTTCAGTTCAACTTTGGCCAATGTTGAATACTGAGCATCCTCTCCAGCCTGACCACATTATAGTCAACAAAGAAGTGTAAAAACATACGGCCAGTACTGTTATTACATAGGTTCTTTCAAAAATGCAGGGGAAGACAATACGGAGCATTGAAACATTAATGACAGAAGAAAAGACACAAAGCGCGACCAATGATGTTTTTTACCTCAAACAAATGTGCAAGGCGGAGGAGTACACTTCCATTTTCCAGTTCCTGGAAAAAATACAATGATAGAAAATGTTTTTGGGACTCAAATTTCTTTAGATATCAAATGACTGATCATCTACCATTTTTTGGGTTGTGGTTCACCAAATTTGACAAACTAAATTTTAACAAGTTTGCATGTATCTGGTTTAAAAAAAAAAGATTTTGCTAATTATTGGAATGCTATAGTTTGGATCCAAGTGATCAAAGAGTGGCATTCCTGACCTGAAGAGTAATTAGTGCAACATTGGGAGGCAAACTGTAGTTTGGATCCATGAGACTCGCCTTACTTAAGTGAGCTGCTGTCCACTTAGCCTGATTATGGGTAGTGAATAACTGATCACTTTAATAAGTACATATAGCAAATCCACATTTTGTTTCAAAGGACAAGGCCACACCTCTTCTGTGAAAGCTAGAAGAAGTGGAGAGTAAACTTCTTGACCAGTTGTCCTGCGCCATTTCGCTCCACCCCCCAGTGGGTTGACACTCAAATAGTAGTTTCCTCGAACCTGAACAAAACATAGTCAGATATATGTAACATTGATCTCCTTGAAGTTCAATAGAGATTGATCCTTTTATTTCATCAGCAAATTTCAACAGAAAGTTTCTCTTTTTCTTTGGAAAAATTTCCTCTAGTACATCAACCTAACCAATTCAGAACAATAACCTACATGATTTCTCCAAAAAACAAAGGATACAAACATGCATTTGAAGATTTCGTTCAGAATTTCTCAAACATTAAGTTGCTATTTCTACTAGGGCACATACCGTTAGTCCTTGGCACGTAGTCTTGATACATACATTTTCATCAAGAGCCTCACCAACTCCCCTCGCATCATCATTAAGTATACACCTTGTAAAGGAGACAAGAAGATGATATTCACATGCATGTATCACAAAAGGGTAGATTTTTTCTTCATCTGGAGAAGAAAACATAAATCTTTAACAATGTAAAACCTGTGAAACATTAGTTCCATTTCACCATCATTAATACTTGCTCCTCCAGTGGCACGATCAACCAAAACTGACAACTCTGATTTGCTGTCCCTCATATACATTCCAAGGTTAAGCTGAAGGAAGTGAAAAGGAGAATGATTATCTTCACAACAACAAAAAAAAGGAAAAGAAAAATAAGTTCAGTCACTGAACTTCTGTACAGAAACTGTGAATGGGTTCTTTTTTCCTTCAGACTAAGCAAATAGGAAATTAGAAAGAAACTATTTGAACAGTTGGTAACTATCTATTGTCAAATGTTTCCATTATGTTGTCAGTCAAGAAATTGCAATATTAGATTTATTAATTCATAGCCAGAGAAATCTTTTAGAAAATGAAATGTGTAAGTACTTTTCAAACATGCGTATATTGCTTTCTGGTAAGGAAAAAGAAAATTACCGGATAGTAGTTTCCTGCCAGGGGTTGAGTAACTGAAAGGTTCCAGTCAGCTCTGTGGTCCCTAGTCTGCAAAAACGTAACTTAGTCAGCATCACTAAAAAGAAAGAACAACGCAATTATCTAGGATTGCAAGAAACATCCTGTCATAACAAAAATTGACATATTGGACAGAACAAGGAGTACAAATCCTCTATGTCCGTTACTCTGTTCCAATCCTATTTTTACCCTAAAATCATTTCAGGGCTATTTACACATAAACGATGTCATTTTTTAGGCAAAAACATGGTTGGAACAAAATAATGGGCACAAAGGATCTGATGCCTAGAGCAAGGGGATAGCCATATTTGAAAATTTGCAGCTCATAATCTGATTGGGAATTCTCAGCATTTGAGGAAAGCGAAATGTCCAAGTTGAAAAGTCAGCAAATAAAAAGTTAGATGAACATTATACAAGGGCATATATTTTCACCACTAATATCATTGAGTCTCTTCATTTTGGGCTATTTTGCAAGTACCCTCTATGATGTGCTAACTCCTATAGTATCCTCAGAAGCTTTTTCATGATCAGAGAACTGATATTTTAGATTTACCCGCTTCAAAAAGTCCCTCCCATTGCTGTCTGTATAGAACACCTTCTCAGTGACCATATTTGCAGTGATCCGAGTGATGACTTCTTTTCCAAGACTATCATCAACTGGAATTGGACCAATCTTCAAATGGAAATTCATCACAAACCAATGATTTAAATTCAGAAACAAATAGCTTCAGTTAGAGTTTACTGAAAATATAAGTGGAAAAAATATATCTACGATAAGAGAAGGCACAAAGAAGGTCGGAAATCCAAATAATGGACTTACTGTATATTCAATTTCCGCATGCTCTCTGTCTTTGTAAACTCTTGTCACCTAGTAAACAACCATAGACTGAAAGTAAGTAAAAAATAGCAACTTTTAGATGAAGTACAGATGAGTACCAGAGCAGATTGTTCTAATAGTATAGAATGCTTCCATTCACAAGACTCAAACTTCCAAAGGATGGCAGTAATGAAACTTATTTCTTGAACAGATTTTCAATTATAAGTCTCACTAAAATGCAATTTCGTTGATATACTGGGTGATGTCTGATATCTCCAAATGTTAATACCTATTAAGCATGGTACAATTATGACATGATGACAAAGCAAAAAGCAACCCGGGGACTAGCGAAGGGTATCGTTTTCCATTTATTGATCCTTTCTCAAGAGAATCATTATAGCAGTTGTTTCTTTCAAAACTTAAATCAGTTAAAGGATTACCTGATAAATCCATGAGCTGAATTGCTGGTGAACCTCATCAACTAAAGGTCCACGAATTACCTTTATGGGTACCTGCAAGAAAAGACATAAATAGGTAAATTGTGCAACTCTAAACACCAACTAGTTTTAAGTTTTTCAATACAGAAAACCACAACTAATGAGTATAGAGGGGTATACAGCTTTGAACCTTATGCACAGTGTAATCCTTCCTTCAAAACACAGCTTACATAATGAGCAGAATAATATGGATAGGAGATCGTGGAAGGTTATAATTTATAATGTTCCAGATTAGGCAACCAAGAGAAGAGTCTCCATTAGGTGAAGAGGCCAAAACAATATGAAGTCAAGGAGGAAGATGAAGTCGGGATACTAGCAGAACACCAAAAAGGAACTTACTGATCTGGAAACGACTGTGGGAGGGGCCCCATTAGGCCGGAAAATGTATGCACCAGAAGATTGCTGTGAGACAAATATTATGCTGTCAACATCCCTTTTTGTGAAAAGGAAGTCAATTAGCAGTGATCGTATGAAGGTTCAGGGACTACATGCCTGAGTATCAGAGCTCGAACCATACCAAAGGTAGCTTTGCTGTACTGGTATATCAATCTAGTAAAATAGCCAAATCAGTTATAGCTAATCTTTTGTTTCAGTGTTAAATAACAAGCCTGCATGCAACATACCAGAATCCGAGTTTATTCTAGCAATTTGAACCTTCGACTTTACATCCCATATATCATTATTCTGAAGAACCCTTTGTGGCTTATGGATGACAAAAAAAGAGAAAGAGTGCCCAAAGACAAAATATAAAGCCCAAGGTCTGGAATTATGGCTTGAGAAAGTGAACCAACTAAATGCTTCATGCTTTAGTTTATGAATGAAAGACTTTAACATAGAGTATTTCTTAGATCTCTAAAGCGAAGCCAAAACGTACAGTTCAAAGACAATCATGGATATTCCAATTTAGGAGAGGAACATTAAACAGCTTACCCCATTATTAGAGTTGTAAATTCTTTTGAGTTGGCCAGTTGAAGAAGAGAATGACATTTTCAAATTCCCAGGACCAATCTCAATGGTATCATTCTGTACACTCTCCATTCTTGACAGTCCATTTCTCCTTTTCCCTACACCATTTCAAATAATCACATACAAAAGAAAAGTACAGGACAGCAAAAATTTACTATAACAATAGTTCCCACTGAAAGACCAATGTAATGCAAATGGCAATCAAGGAAGTTCAGTGAGTAGGAATGGAAAAGACCGCTCACCTATTTCAGAAGCACTAGAAATGGAATAAGTGCTCCAACCAAGTGGTGGTACAGAGACTTGAAATACAAGCCAGTACTTGGGATCTTGTCCAGGTGACAATCCTAAGTACGCCTGTAAATAGAAGTTTCTCAAGTTGCTTGTAACATTATCCATGGGTATATACTGAGTTTCGATTTTGTTGCCCTCAGAATCCGAAATAACAAGATCGACTTCATTTATCTGTATGTTGATATTTAGGTCATAATCAGAGACAAATTTTCTGACAATTTTACACATACATAGTGAACTGAATCAACATTTTGATTCCTTTCACGAGTGATGGTGGTATCAAGAATAAAACAAGCTTTTACTCACAGGTAAGCGGATAGTGTCATTGCGATACCATCCAAGAGGGTTATACACCACCAAAACCTAGAAAATTAGTATCTGAAGATGAATAGGAGTTAAAATCAAACATCAGAGTACAACAAAAAGTTAAAGAAAATGAAAATAGTACCAAGTTCTTTCCATTACTTGCTTCCTCTGTTGGTGGGCAGTAACTGATATTGAGTAATTGACACTGCTCAAAGAAAAGAATGAAACTATACGGTGAACAGTAACAAGTAACTCAAAAATGTACCCTCTTCTGTTTAGGAAGCAAATAAAACACAAACAAGAGAGAAAGAGAGGATGTTACCTGGCTAAAAGTTGAAGCCGGGGATGTGCATTGATCTCTTGACTTGTTACTAACTAAGCATGCCAGAGCAGAACCCACAACAGCTTCTGCCTGTATAATTTGTATACGTTGAGGAACATAATGGAAGTGGTGATCATACAATAGGACTACTATGCTGATGAAGGGAAAAGAACGGGCAGGAAAACTCCAGTGGAAAACTTGGCTGCCTCGTTGCTCACCTCGGTTGCTCCAATAGCTAGACGTTTTGCCCAGTCATCTGTGGTGTGCTGTCTGGCAGTGCCAGTGACAGCATCATGGTGCTGTGCTACTCCTAAAGCATCTCCAAGTCCATAGGTGCTTGGTCCACTGGCATTTTTTCCAAAGAACTCAAGTTGTCGCGCCGCCTGTCAGATAGCATCAAGGGTAAGTCATGGGATAATAGTTTATAAAAAAAAATCAAGAAACAGCAGAGCTTTCATTGCATGTCTGCATGATATGCATACTTCCACTCAATTCATGCAGTCATACAAGGGTGCAAAAGCTTGCAAAATCAATGCCTAGAAGGCATAAGAATTACTCCTTTGTTTAACTCAAAGGAACCTAAAACTCAGAGCAGAGCTGTTGCAATACCAAATAATACCCACTCAGCTGCCTGACATATCTCTTGAAACCTGGGCGGCTAGTAAAGAACCCAGTCCAATAGGAATTTGGACCATCAGCATACCTGCAGCAAGCAAGGAGTACAAAAGAAATAAGTGGAAGTCGAGAATTTTTCCTCATTCACAGAAAAAACGAAAAAGAAAAAGAGTAACATTTGTAAACAAGCATAACACTCACGGGAAAAAATCATCGGTTTTCAGAGGCCATGGGTCATTTGCTGCATTTTTTGCGTCGGTGTAAATAGATGGTGTGGAATACAAGGCATTGACTCTACCATCCTGAGTAAAAGATGCTAGAAGTTCTTATTCATACCAAGTGCATTGAAATGGTTTAGTACTCTTCATTTCATTACTGAGGGTACAGCATTTCATCAACAGATTAGCAACTGAAAAAAATTACAACTTGAGCATGACCCTTAAAGTGATTCTAAAGTGCTGTTCACAGATTAAAAATCCGTGTTTGACCAACCAAAAGGAGTGAGAAAGGTTCTCTATAGTAAGGAATGGACCGCCTGATATGGAGTTTTAGACTGGTCTCATGCTTAAAATAAGCCTCAATCTAAGATTCATAACAAGGATCGTTTTCTTTCTATTAAAGTTCTACCTGGTTAACGTAGTGAATCAGTTTGTCCATTTGTTTGAACCAAGACTCAGCGTATTGGTATTGGAAATCATCCCCCATCGTCCACATAATGTGGTTTGTCCTTGTTACATTTGCCTGTCAAAGGAGGTGGCATTCTAGTCAATATATTTGCATGGTTAACTATAGAATTTGGGTTTGCTAGTTGTGTCTACTCTTAGCAGCCATAAGAAGCACATTACTTCCAATGGCAGAAAGAAAGACACTTGGGGAATGTTAATACATGGGGAGGGAGGAGCCAAGATTTTTACTTGGATCAAAGAAGCACTTATAAAATCCTGGACCCTACGTTGAACATTGTAGTCAAATAGAAGAGGACTATCCTGCAAGAATAGAGTAGATGGCAAAAAAATTGAACATTTGCAAAGCTAATTTAAAAATTATCTAGGAGAAATTTGACTGCTAGTTGATTGTTAGAACCTGGACTGGCACAAAATCATCGAACACTTCAAAATGGAAACCTTGTGGAGGACTATAATGTACTGGAAAAGCATTGGCAAATATCTGCAAGGCAATAAGCAAAAATGAACTGTAAAAACATTGACCTTTTTCCAAGAACATAAATGACAGGACATCTCTTCAGTTGGAACCTGGGAGGAAGAACCAAAGGTTTTTGAACCACGCCATATAACTTCTAGAGATTTATCACCTTTACGTTTTGCTCTATCCTGGTAATCAATCCTTGCAAAATGAACAGAATCAAAGCCAAGCTGCAAAGCAGGTAACTGGTCAGAATGTGTCAACTCTTAAAAAGAAACACGCAGTGAAAAACCAACTTGTTAGAATTAAAATCTCAAATCCAGGATTTTCTTTTGCTGCGTTTCATATGTAATGAGTTAGTGAAGCAAGTTTCTACTCAATAATCCTAATTTACAAGACTTGTTCACACTGTGTGGTAAACCATTGATACCACTCACATACCTCAGCCCCAAGAAGGTAAGCTTGAACAGCAGAGTGTCCAAATGGATCAATTTGCCATCCAGAACGAGGTGTCTTGTTAAATTGTTCTTTTATTGCAAGATGACCCAGAGTTGTTTGGTCAATCATGTCAATATAATGCGCTGCTGCTTCATCATGCATGCACCAGCCACCATTTCTGAAATTACAAACCTAAATGTTGTTAAAACTAAATGAAGTTAAATGTTCTTCCTAATCACGCATTGGTTTATAACTGCGTACACGAATTCCAGTTGACCTGCATCTACAAGTTTCCTAACTACTTCTTGTGTTTCTGCGCTTTGTTCTAGCCACCATCGCTGGAAGAAAGCCTACCATTCATATAAAACTTTGTCAGATTCTAGGCTGTATATTGCTGATTGTATAGATCAAGATGAAAAATAGAACCCAAAAGAGGAGTACAATAACAAGGACGAATCTTGGAACATGACCAGACCCAGCTTGTAAACACAAGAAACTAGCAAACAGTAGGTAAACTTCACTTTGGAATCGCCTGAGCATGACAAGAGAATTGGTGGCTCTACTGTGTTTAGGACTTGGGCTTCAAAAAACATTTTAAAAGAAAAAGAAGGTTAAATAGGACGTTTGATCTTCTCCATCCACTTCACTGTTCGATTGCCAATAGAAATGCTGTATTCATTAGAGAATCTCATGATAAACAAGCTGAAATTACTGGAAATTCAAATCTAAGACATTGCAGGCAATGCTTGTACAATGGTACCAGGCTTATTAATTATCAAAACTGTGACTATAGTTCCTAGATCTATTTCAGCAGTAGTTCCCTTCACATTTTACCATTTCGGCAAATACAAACTTCCTGTTAGGGTCTCGAAGCAACGATACCACCACAGAGTCCAGCACATTCTCAACACAAGCACCCTATGAGAAAACCAGAGGACAGAATCAAAATCAAACTTCTCTTCCTCAAGAACATCCAGAATGCACACAAGGCACTATGTTCAGACAGAATCAGAACCTGAATGCTGTTATTTGATCCGACATAGTATTGGTCAATGGTCTTCAACCAGCCAACATCATCATGTGAATGCGCCACCAAATGAACATTCAACTTACCAGGCACAATCCCACCTCCAGTGTTGTACTTTCTCTGAGAATCACCATCAACAGTTCCAGGGAAACCAAGACCAACCAACACAAAGAGAAAGCCCCAGGTTAAAAAACCAAGCTTTCCGGTTTTAGACCACGTCATCTTCGAAGCCGGAAGGCAATGAAGTTCTATCTTCTGCATCAATATATTGAGCGTAGAATATGCCAAAAAAGAAAAAACAAAGATTGACAACTGGGCGTCGGTTTGAAATTCTTGTTTATGTTCTGCTACTTAGCGCTTGTACAGTTATGCTTATACTAATAGCCGCCCTGGTGTGGCATAATGCATATGGAGAAAACCGAAAAGGTCCAAACTTTGTAGTTCCATTGTCGGATTCTGTATAACTGTATATGACAGGGAGAAACCTTGTACTTTTTTCTGGCGCCTAAAGATCAAAAGGTTGTTGTTTAAAAGACGGTGCCATGCTATGTGACGCAAGTTTGACTCTTGGTTGGAAGTTATGCATGGTCATGGGTGTTTGCTGGTAGTGAGTACTGTAGCTGTGCTTCCAGTCCCAGTTTTTATGCGATGTCTTGTGGAATCTTTCATTAAACTCATATTTGGTATTTTGATAGGTATCAACCTCTTTCTCATTATTACAATTTGACTTTTTTAGTAAATACATTTCAGAATCTGCCGTTACGTTTGCTTTAATTTCTCTTTGTATATGCATCACAACGTAGAATTAGCAAATCCTTAGAATTTATTACAAATCTCTCTCTCTTGGTGTGAAATTAATTATGACCATGAATACTAATTAACGCTATAAACCCTTAACTATAACTTTTTTGCTGCATTTGCATAACCATTGATTTTGGAAGACCTCAAAGGCTTCGACATGTACCAATTCATATCTTCCTTCAACTGAGGGTGTAGTGTTTGTTACCACTAGGAACATTGGGACAAATTTTAATAGCGAGACCTGCACCTGCAACAAGGAGCTAGCAGGAGTGGACCCTTGAAATTATTGGTCACGTAATGAAGGCAGTAGCTGTTGAAACATAAACATATCATTCCGCCTTGTCAGTAACGAACAGATGTATCCAACAGTAGGGATCAGGGAAACGCTATAGGATGCATCCATTTGGGACCCAGTTCCTAACAGTATCATTCAATGGCAAAAAGAATTGAGTTGGACAAGAGAGGATTAAAATGCACGGAAATGGACCAGGGACTAAAGCATATATTCATGACAATCTTCAGTTTTATGACCAAGAGCTGACAGGATCGTGAGCAAGCTTTGGTTCAAAACTAAAAATATCAAAAAAAAATTTGTAAACTGCAGATACAATTGAGTTTTTTCGCACTTCTTTTGCCAGTCAAACAATATTCTAAATCCCTCTCATACAGAACAATCTTCATCTTGTCTTCATGCTGAGCATTCAGGCCTACAACAGGACTGATGAGCCTGTGAATTCAAATAAAGATAAATAGCTTGAAAAGAAAAATAATTTACTGCCCAATAAGCTGAGAACAGATAATAAAACCTGACATGAAGGAGCAACACCACAGGATAATCAGTTATCATCCTGTTTTTTTTCTTCATCCTTTTTTCCTTGAGACTTGAAAAGAGGAAAGAAAATATAAGTCTAGAATTTAGTATCGGTAATATAAAAGTGAAAACAAGTTGAGTATGATCTCATATGAATATTTTGCCAAGCCATCAGCTAGATATTTAAGCACCAATATGTTCCCTTCAATGACCCTAACCCCATTATCCCAAAAAAAAAAAATCATCCTTTCTTTCTTCTCCTAAGGAATAGATAAAACAGAGCATATAATGTGCCCATGAATCAGGAAAATGTCAATGAACAGGAAAAGAGCAAAGAAGATACAAGAAGCATGATTAAATGAAACCCTGCTATTAAGAAACAAGTCGATAATAAGACCATAACAGGTTAACAATTTGATAATGTCACTATCAAACTACAGTGTCATTGAAACTAATATTTTCATATGATTTTACTACCACGTTCTGTTTTAACAACCCTATTCATTCCACCTGAAATTCAACGAACTCACCTCAGATTGATTTTGCATTGACGCAAGTAACTCTTTGACAGAAGGATCATTTGGATCGACTCCTGGTAGCTGCAGAAGCAAGGGAAAAAAGAATTAATGAGAAGTTGTACAAAACCTTTCTCAATCTGTCTTTTTGTTCCTTTAGAAATAGGAAAAGTTTGCACATCCTTAATCTGTATACCGATGCAAGGATGGAGGAGACAAAAGATTGGTCTGATAACAAATTTCCCATATCTGCTTGACTTGAAGAGTCTTTGGTGCTGTTCTGTACAGATAATTGAAGCGCTGCAAGAGAGAGACCAGAAATCAGGAAAAAGAAAAAGACACAGAAGAGTAAAATTTGTGAGTGGAAAGACATGCGCAAACTTGAAGCACTTGCCTTACCAAAACTGGAATAAAAAATAGGAGACAACCATCTACTTTGCGGAAATAGCAAATCTTCAACCAATATTAAGACTCACCTAGTGCCAACTCAGGATCATCTGCAACTGCCTCAGACATATCTGTGTCTTCCATAGAATGGCTTGAGGCAGGGTCATCCATTGACATGGCAAGAGCCTGCTGCAGCAGAGCATTCTCTTCATCCTGTTGTCAAGTTATTGTCAGTTTGTCCCTAGAAAAGTGTTCAGCTCTACACTTAAAAGCAGTGACTATACCAACCGTCACATCATTTCTCTTGTTTTCAGTTTCAGAAGCAGTAACATTAGAACTTTCGGTCATAGTTGCATCCTGTGAGCTGGACGGTTGTTCGCCAGCTTTTTCCTGTTTAGCAGCCTCTTCCGCAGCCTTTTTGGCAGCTGCTTCTTGTCTGGCCCTCTCCTCTTCCATGGACACTCTAAGGGCAAGGGCCAATTCAGGATCTAGATTAGGATCCACCCCAAATTCAAAACCGGAGACACCACCAGCAGCAGCTGCCGCAGCTGCAGCCGCAAAACCACTTCCACCTTCCCCATCCCCAGTAAAGATGGGTGTGCTGCAGTAGGCAAATGAAACAGTGAGCATGAATTAGAAAATATTGGTATATTTTTATCATAAAAGGGAAAAAACCAACCTTATCAGAACATCAGAAAGGACGTTTGAGCCAGGAGGAACATGAACCATGTGGCTGGTGTCATTACTGTTGACAGCTGAAAGAAGAGCTTCCAGCTTCTCTGTCTTCCCATCATCTTCTTCGCCAAAATTAATAATATCAAGAGCTACATTATTCTTTTTCAATTTCCTACCAATCATCTCTAATGCCTTCTTGTCATGTTTAATAGGACTGCAAGTTCAAATTAATAATCAAAGGATCTGAAAACAAAAAGTTTTGAAAGAAAAAGGAAGGTAAAATAGGATCCACCTTCCAGCAAAGACAATAATTCTTTGCTGCTGCTTTTTGTTCTGACGATGTTTAAGTGCCAATTGTGCCACCTGAATACCAGCAGCCAAATTCATCTCACCACCAATTTCTAAACCTAATTTAAGCACAGGGGAACATTAAGGTTCCATGTAACAGCTATATATACAGACCAAAAAAAAAAGTGTAAACCATGGAATTCTCAAATAGACACACAGTAGTTGATATAAACATAACTAATTTTGCACTCAACGACCATTAAAAATTTCGGATATAAGTATGCCTTTCAGCCCTTATAAGTGAACTAGCAATAAGACTCAGCATGATCATTCAGTGACAGATCATTACATCTATGCAATATATGTGTCCAAAGATCTTTCTTCCAAATCTAACAAAGTGACTCTGGACACATAATAGTTTAAGATCTATATAAAAATCATAAAAAACAGTGACCGATGCGTTATGACCGACAACGAAAAGGAGATGTTGTCAACCTAAAGATACCAGAGAACTGAGAAACTCAATGGCTCAGGAAAAGCCGCTGAATGATCAGAATTCAGATATATACTAATAGTAACTATATAGCTACAATATACTTAGGAGAAAGAAGTCACTTCAGTTTCCCATAAAATGTTAGACGCAAAATCTGGACTATTTTTGTTTGAAATGTGTATATCTTGATGCACGGGCAGTTACTACTATCTCTTCCAGTTAGATATTAACCACTGCTTACTATATATCTCCATGCATATTATTCCATACTATCACGTGCACTCAAAGTTCCTTAGAACACGGAATTTCACTTGGTAATAACTAAAGCAAAAGAAAGTACTAAACTGAAAGGTGAATAGAGAAGCTAACCGTGCATGCAAGCTAAGATCTTGCCAAGATCACTAGTAGGAGTAACCAAAACCCGAACCCCCTTTCCTGCCATTGTCAGAATTCCCACCGTATTCTCCGGATTTGACTGCATATGTACACCTAAATCCATCAACTCAAGAAATCCCATAAACTGCACGCATATTAACCACAGCATAACAAAAGAATCGTCCATTTTCCTCAATATTTCAAAATCACCCATTTTCCCGGAACTGGAAACGATAGAGACAATGGTTTTTGCATTCTATCAAACATTATATTTCCTCACAATCCCAGAATCTCAGCAACCGAACAAACACTTAGAAAGAAAAAAGAGACCTGGGTTTTAGCACCACAAATAAGATTAACCGCATCAGCTTGAGCTTGAAATCTGGAGGGAGCGTAGTCTCCGTTTCGCATCCACTCAGAGTTATCGATGCAGATCATCGTCGCCTGCAGATTGCAATTATATTACCAATCACAAAGTTCAAAAACCCTAAATTTTGCGAGAATTGGGTGGAATATAAGACCTACCTCGAGAACCATGTTTAGAAAATATTTCTTGGAGAAGGATCGAGAGTGAAAGATAGAGGCCTAAAAGAGATTTGTGAACAGTCCAGAGACAGTAGTAGAGACGAGAAACAAGGCTTACTTGTCCCAGAGGTTTCAGGATTCTCGGAAAATTTTCATAAACTAATATAAGTTATTCGATCTTATGTTATATATATTATACAGAACGTTGCTGTAAATGCTTATGACGTTTCTTGTAGACAACAATAAAAATTATATTCATGGTGCTTGAAAATTTTAAAATATAAAAAACATCAAAATAAATCGTATAATTATTGTTTTAAAATATAATCACATTTAAGTTACAGATATGAGTATTGTTCAAAATATGTAATATATTCAAACACATAAATTTATAGGTATAACAACTATAACTAAATTTATAATTAAAATTTATAGTTTTATGAATCAATTTAGGACAAAAATATTAAAGACGTAAATATATCGATTTTGTAAATAAGGAATATGTTAATTTTTAAAAATGATTATATTATCAAAAAATAAATTTAGTTTAATTTTGATTTTAATGAACTTGTTAATATATATTATGATAAAAAATATTATTAAAAATATATCAAGATCATTCTCTAATTTATATTTAGTTAAATAATTAGTATTATTATTATTATTATTATTATTATTATTATGTTTATGTTTATGTTTATGTTTATGTTTATGTTTTTTTATTCCTTTTTTGTTTTTTCTAAATTTCCTTTCATTTATTATTTATTTATTTATTCACTTATTTAACTATTTATTTTCTTTTTCTTTTTCTTTTTCTTTTTTCTTTTTATTCATTCATGTAGGTCATTTAGAAACAGTCTTTCTACTAGTTAGGAATAAGGCTGTGTACTATTGGATCTTCTTAGACCCTATATCTCAGTGGATTTCTATTGGATATTGTTGTTGTTGTTGAATAATTTTTTCCACATTTTATTAAATAAATTGTTATATAATTTTTAGGGTTAATTACTAAAAAATTATAAATTTTACCCAATTTTATAATTATAACCCAAAATTTTAAAAGTGACAATTAAATACCTAAACTTTCAAGTTTTCTCAAATATAATCTGATGTTATGTCTCCGTTAATAGAGCTATAGTCTGATGTTAATGTCTCCGTTAATGGAGCTAACATGTTATATTATGGTAAATGTATGATGCCATGTATCGTGCTAAATCCACACCGAATTTTAATTAAATTAAATTAAACAATAAAAACCCTAACCTATCTTTCTCCCCTCTTCTTACCTAAAGCCCTAAGTTAATTAATTTTAAGGGTGGTTAAAGTCCCTCTTCTTCTTCACTCACTTACTCCCACTACAAGAAAATTAGGACTTAGTAATGGAAAATTACCGACAGAAACAAAACCGTTGTAAATTATCAAAGGAAAATCAATTTCCGTCGGTAACATTGTCGGGAAAAATGTTATTTAGCGACAGTAATAATATATGTTCGTAAATATGGAGGAAAATTATCTTAGCAAAATTTTCGACAAACTTTAGCGACAATAAAAAATTCTAGTCGGTAAGTAGGTGAGAATTCTTGGCGGAATAAAAAAGTTTTGAGTTTATCGACCAAAAACATTTTCGTCAATAAATTATGTAGGTAAATTTTAAAGGTATACATCGTCGTTTGCTTCAGCTTTAACATTTTAAATAAAACGAAAACAACATCAGTTTTGTTTACATTTAACCCACCCGAAAGACAACTCCCCACGCATCTTCTTCTTCGTTTTTCCTCCCTCCCCTACATTTTCTCAAGCATTATTCCCTCTCTCTAGTTTCTCTGTCATGAATTCTTCTTCTACTCGTTAGCGTTTGTCTTCTCCAACCACTGTCATTGTGTCCTTCGACGGAAGTATTCTTGCAGCCTTTCATCTTTGTTATTTCGTGTGATGTTGGATGTATTAAACAAAGAATATATTTAATAACATTCATTTATTTGGATATTCTGTGATTGGAAAACAATTTTAATGTATAAATGTTAATGATAGAAGGGACAAGATGTAATTTTGGTTGTGATGTTAGGATGAATTTCTGATGTATGTAAGGTGTTTGATGAATTGCCTATTATGTTGATGTTAAATGATGGGAGTGAGGAGCAAATTAAAGCAACAGGGGCGTTGTTTTTTGAGGCAACAATAAAGAAGGACGCAACACAAGGAGAATGAATTAGAAGCATATAGGGAGTGTACGACACACAAGGAATAAAATGGTCACTTAAAAGGAATCAATAGACGCACAAGACAAGAAATCAAATTGAATTAAGGAGACAGGTGAGCGGCGGACACACAAGGAATAAAATGGTCACTTAAAAGGAATCAATAGACGCACAAGACAAGAAATCAAATTGAATTAAGGAGACAGGTGAGCGGCGGACACACAAGGAATAAAATGGTCACTTAAAAGGAATCAATAGACGCACAAGACAAGAAATCAAATTGAATTAAGGAG
>JAOSBP010000204.1:19031539-19060659 GCA_027563825.1 Erythroxylum mucronatum
TTCTTTATCTTTACGTATTATGTTTATTAAATTTGATGTTTTAATATTAAAGGTAAAATCCTTGAAATAATTATTGTCCCTGGTTTGTTTAAGTTTTTGGTTCCTGTTTCTGGTTTTAGTTTCTTCTAAACTAAAACATAAATGAAAACAAAGAGGCCCTTAGATTTAGCAAATAATTTTGTTGTTGTATAAACACTTTTTAATGAGTTTTGAAAAGATTTCAAGCCAATCCTGGTGAAGGTCACTGGGCGATTGTGAAAAACATCTTAAAATACTTAAGAAGGGCTGGATATGTTTTCTTAGTATATGGAAGAGATGAACCGAGAGTTTAGAGGTATTCAAATGCTAGTTTTCAGTTAAATCCAGATGATCGTAGATTACAATTAGGGTACATCTTCACTTTAAATAGTAGTACGGTAAGTTGGAAGAGTTCCAAATAACCAACCATTGCAGATTCTACGACTAAGGTAGAGTACATTTCAGTTTCAAGGGCAATAAAGAAAGCAGTTTGAATCAAGAAGTTCATCACTAAACTTGGAGTGATTCCTAACATTATTGAGTCTATAGTATTGTACTATGACAAAAATGATGCTATTGCATAGGCAAAGGAACCAAAGTCTCATCAATAGTCCAAATATATACTTTGGAAGTTTTACTTGATCAGGAAGATAATGGAGTGAAAAGACATAGTACTGGAGCGAATTCTCACTGAAGAGAATCTTGCAGACTCTCTCACTAAGCCATTATCTCAAAAGAGACATGATCAACTTTGGATGGATATGATATGAGATACATAGGCTATTAACTTTAGTGCAAGTGGAAGATTGTTAATTTATATCAAGTGGGAAATTGTTAATTTATACCTATGCTACCAATTTGTTAGTTACAATTTTATGTATGATTATTAATTTATACCCTTGTAGCCAATTGGTTGCAATTTTATGTGTGACATTATTATTTAATCAATAAAGACATTCTTTATCTTTACGTATTATGTTTATTAAATTTGATGTTTTAATATTAAAGGTAAAATCCTTGAAATAATTATTGTACAATTAAAATTATGATAAGCTTATAATTATGAGATTCAACTTGCATTTGTATATTATTTCTATATTGTTACTAGTTGTAGTTTTATCGAGACAGAATATTGATGAAATAGTAAAAAAAATAGTATACATTATGTTTCTTTCTTATGAAGAAAGTAATTGAACTTATATATTAAAGTATGGAGATATTTAAACAAATATGTGGGTACTTATTAGAGAATAAGTTCAATGAACTAACCCAATTATGAGAATCTCAAATAGAATATTACTTATGTGTTTGTGAATTTTTTCATTATGATAGTTATATAATTGATCCATCGATATGAGATTACCAAGGTATCTTATGTGAAAATTGCTGTATTTTAATGCTACTTATAACTTGTCTTATTTAGGGAAGCTCAATCAGTAGCACTTGGATACAATATGGACTATATGGGGATAGTTGAGTAAGCCAATAAAAGATTAGTTACTTTAAAGTAATTAGAGATAATGTCCTATTGTTCTTGATTAGTAGTAATTTAAGAAATTTTTTTACTAGAGTAAATTGACATTTGAAAAGGTATTTTCAAATATTAATTATAAATCAAGTACTAGTTAGTAAGAACGAATATAACCGGATTTAAAAGAGTAGACATTATATTCATATTCTATCTAATTGGAATATTAGACAACGAAAGAATTAAATTATACACTATAACCATGCATGGACATGTTAAGTCAAATCATTTTGACATACCTAATATTTGGGTGATCATGACATATTACTAGACATCAATCTTAATTTATGGTTATAAATTGATTAATTGAAGAATTAAAGATAAATTAAAAATATTTTTAATTTATCTAATTCTAAGTATGAATTAGATTTGCCAATATATTAAGAACATAATGAGTCAAACATAAAAAGAAGATAAAAACAGAAAAATTAATTTTAATTAAGTTAGACTTAATTATGAAGTTTGAGAAACTTCATAAATTAAATATGAAATATTTGATTTTATTAAAATTAAATTATAATTAAAGTTTGACTTTAATTATAACAAAAATATTTAATTTTAATAAAAGTAAAACCCTAAAGCCCTTTTTTTTTCCTTATAAATAGGACATTAGCATAAGGAAGCTTATACTCTTTCCCATTCTTGCTCGAAGAGTTGAGTTTCTTTTTGATTGCTTTGTATATATCATTAGAAGTTGGATACATAAATTCTTTGAAAGAGTTTTAAAAACGTTTTAGTAGAAACTTCAAATCCAGTATGATTTTTTTATTTTATAATATATATTTTTTAAGTTATTCAATTATTATGATCTTTTTGAAAACTGTAAAAATTTTGTTTTTTCACCGTGCTTTTGATTCGATCATGATTGATTTTCTAATAGCAATAGAGTTGGATGAGCTCAAGCCCTAAAAGAACTCCTTAACAGGAATTCCAAGAGTTGATTGTCATCCAAAATAGGGGAGAGGCTGACAATAGCGGAAGAAACTTGACGTGTATACGTATGTATATATCGGAGCTCCCGATCAACATTCTCACAAACTTATTGAATATTTTGAGGCAAGTCCGGTTATTAGCAACCTTTGTTTCGAAGGTTGGTGTCAAACAAGTTAAACCAAACATTTTAATAAATTTTATTTTATATTAATTGTAGTAGGAATCAGTGTTTTAAAACTCGAACCGTACATCGAATCGAAAGCCTTACTGATCACTGATTTGACCGGTTCAACCACCGATCGAACCGGTGTGATGTCATAATTATACAATAATTATATTTAATTATATATAATATTAATAATATTAAAAAACATACAAAAATATATCAAATAAAATAAAAAATAAAAAATTTAGTGAATCAGTGGTCCGATTCGACCGGTCAATTGACCTGTTTTGACTGGTTCTCACTGGTTCAATTGAGAATCAGTTTTAAGAGTGAACCGGATCGAATAGCCGACCGGTCACCGGTCGAACCGGCCGATCTGGTTTGGTTTTCAAAACATGGGTAGGAATAGTCACCAGTAGCCCCGTACAATTCGCAATAAACATTCTTAAGCTTCTCACATGCTCGCGTTTTAAAAGATCCCATATACAGTCGTAGGCGAAAATAGGACTAACATCTTCTGTCCAGTTTTATAGTGTCTTATTCTGTCTAATGAATCTCAGTTATTCATTTATGCGAATTTCACGTTTATTTATGCGAAACCTATGCAGAGCTCACATAAATAAATTGTTGAGATTCATGGGACTACAGCACAAAATTAGAATCTAGGCTCGCGAAAACATGAGATGGGGTCAGATTTATCTTGACGAGAGCAACCCCAGGTTGACTGCTTTTCAGCCTGTTCCAGGAATACCGCGGCACGGATGAAAAAGGGTCATAACTTGGTTACAGTTTTGCCAAAGCTTCATAATTCAATGCAACAGTGGTCATACTAGAGAAACTCACGATACAATGCCATACCACTTTCGCTGCAATTATCATTGTTAAAATAAGTACACTAAAGGGCATGCAAGCTTCTCCCTGATGAAAACTATTTCATAGGTTAGAAGTTCAAGAAATTAATGTACAATCATCATAACATCTAAAATTCGTGTACATTGTAGATTTTGAAAACAAATGGCGTAGGCACGAATGTCATAAATCTACACTATATCTACGCTATGTTGGCAGAACGGTCCGTGTTCTCTAATGCGGTTTCTTCAAGAATTTGTGGCACATAACAGCACCCTCAAAATATATCAGACTGTGATTTGAATACTGCTCTCTATCGGAATCTGTCATCTCTGAGAACCCAAATGAATTTATCCATGTGTTTAGAACACTAGGAACTGCAGGCAACACCAACCTCTCTACCCCTAAATTCATAAGCTGCTTTTCAAGCTCGTCAATCATCATCCTGCACATTCCTTGTCCACGGTAATTGCACCTGGTGGCAACAAAAGGTAACTCTGCAATTTTGCCTCCAAAAACTCGCACATTGGCTACCGATATCAATTCCTCAGATTTCTCCAGAATTACTGTGCAGAATCCCTCACAGTTTAAACGACTTAGCGCTGATACTCTGCAAAACACTACATCTTGGAAAAAATCCCTTCCTGTGAAAAAGTCTGTTATTGGTTCAAAGCATTCATGCAACACCTTAAGTGCAAGGTTGAGTTTGCAGCTGTTCTCCGTCTTCATATCGAGAGTGCCGGTATCAGAGTCCATGCAGCCCAACAATGTCCAAGTGAATTTACCTTCACGTAGTTGAATTGGATTCATCATTAAGTTTTGAAGGCCTAAATGTATGTTTTCACATATGTTGCTGCAAAACCAATTTTCTCTCCTCATCTTGATTTCTGCCCTGTTCTTTAAGCACCTCAGATGGTACTTATCCAGGCATTGGTCACAACTCAACATATAAACTTCCGCAGATGGCTGAACATTCTCTTCGCACTTGAAATGACCACAAATTTGACAGCAACATGACAGGCAAAACCATTCCCCATCTGGGACATCTTCTAATCCGAGGCAGGTTATATGGAATGAAGATGGACACTGATCGCATAAAATAAGATCTCCACCGACATGACAAATAGAGCAAATCTCATCGCTCTGTTCAGCCTGATGATGTTTGTCTTTCCTGCCGCACTTGGTTGAGACTGTTCCGTTGGTGAAGACTAAAAGCTCGTCTTCACAGTCTAATAAGGATCTGCCATCTCCAAGAAAAATATTAGCTGGTGATCTTCGGTCTGTGCAACCAGCATGAGCTTCGAAGTCACCAAGACTAAAAGTCTCCGAGCAACAACTGCACTTGATTCCACGGTGAGTTACAGTGCCTCTCTTTACTCGAGTCCTGCTGTCACTGGAATAGCAATGGACCTTTGCTCTTGGTAACACCACATCATAGTCTATCAGCAAAGACAAGATGTTTATTGGCTTTGCCCACTTTGAAGAATTAGACGTTTCTTCTTTCTTGACCCTCTTTCTACGCTGTGTCCTGCTGGCTCGCTGATTTATTTCTGAAACTTCTTTCAGGTTCTCCAGAGATGCTAGCTTCTTTCCTCTTTGTGGCAGTCTCTCCATAACTAAGAAATCTGCATCAGTCTTTCTCTTCCTTCCTATTAGCTTATGTCTGTTTGAAGATTCTTTGCTGGCATTGGTTGAACTTTTCTGGACAGAACATGCTGTAAAACAATTTGCCATGTTGGAATCCCTCAAATCATGACAAAGCCGACGCAGGGACATGTATAATTTTCTTCTTCCAGGTATCGGAGCGATGTACCTATATCTGTACGCGCTTTTATAACTCGAACGCTCAATTTTCCATCCCATATACAACAGATGCTTCCTTACCTGGAGAAGAAGACACTCTGGAGCACGTTTACTGCCTAACGAGAAGTATTGAGTTATGGCTTTTGGACAAAACTCAGCTCCATTCACCATGTCAGCTTCAAATGGTAGCCAACTTGCTATACCTTCACAATCCGAATCTTCTAGCTTTCCATCGAACTTATTAGTAACAGTCACTAAACCTCCCACTTCCACACAAGAATCAGTACCAGGCTTGCCGGAGTCGGATTTCAATATTATCTCACCCTCTGATGGATTCTCAGCTGTTGAAAACTGGTGACGCTCCTCTGAAACTCCTCTAAACTCCGTCAAAGCTGCACTAGAATCAAGATTCATGCAAGAACCATCAAAATCATCGTCAGGTTTCTGATACTCTAAATCGTGCAAGATTTCAGTGACCAGCTCCTTCCACAAAGGTTTGACCCCGCAAACCATCTCTAGATACTTCTCCTTAATTGTTCTCCAAGTCTGCCCCGCAGAAACGTCAGGTTGCCAATCTTTCTCAAACTTGACAATCTCCTCCATTAAAGGCCAAGTTCCACGGCGCCTCCAAATCCCACTTCGCTCATCCCAATCCCGAGTGATCCTCAAATCCTTAACGCCAGCCATAAACTTTCTGCCGGATTCAGGCAAGAAAACCAATCTCTCATCAGAACAATGATGGTAGTGGTCACATATCACACCTTCCCACCAAGTCCCCATGTAATAGAAATCTACACAATCACCATAACATAACTCCTGGAGTTTGTGGTTCACTGAATGAGGCAATGACCTCAAACAATCAGAACAACGACTAACATCTTTCTCATGAACGTCGAACATGTTACGCGGCATATTGGTTGCAGAAACAATGCGTACTTAATTTGTGGTTCACTGAACGAGGCAATGACCTTAAACAATCAGAACAATAACAACTCTCTCTTGATCGTTGAACGTGTTATGCGGCATTTTGGTTATGGAAACAATCAGTATTTATTCAAAAGAACTAATCCTTTTTTTTTTTTGTCAAAGAGAACGAATCCTTATCATATTCGGAGAGTTAATTCCTAAACTCATCCGGTTTTCTTCACGAATACTTCAGAAATCAGGTAATTAATTAGTGTCTTCTTCTTCTTCTAATAAGGATTTCTTTCTTTCTTCTGTTTTCGCAGCATCATAATTTTAACCGTCGTACTGAAGCCTAAAGTTTGATTTTCTTTCTCGGAAGTATAGGATCATCAAAATATGCATTATTGAAAACAAATTATTTAAGATTTTTAATCTTTCTTTTTCACAAGTTAAAAGGATTTATTTTAGAATTCTTTCTTTTATCTATCTTAATTTTATCTTATTTTCTTTTTTATTTTTAAATACTTTTTTTATATAAAAAATTATTAAAACTGTTACAACCAATGTTTTAAAATTTGTACCAAAAATTAAATCAATAAAATAAAATATTTAAAATTTAAAAGTTCAATTAGTATTACATCATCATAAATTGGACATAATAAATAACAAATAAAATGTATAAAATAGATGTAATATAATAAAAATGAAATACTTTATTGAAACACCGATATCTATTAATCTATAATCAATTAATAATAATTCAAACTAAAGATGAATAATAATTCTCTTTTAATAATTCTTTTAAATACCGAGATCTATTAATGTATAATCAATTAATAATGATTATAATTAGCATAGCTGTAGCTAATTGCTCATATATTTATTAAGAATATATGTTATCTCGATAATGAATCAATCTTTGACTAGATTTAATATGCTATATCCTTAATCATATCTCACATCTTTATTCTTCTTTGATCTACCGTAATTGTATTAAATTCTTTTCCTCAAAGAAGTTGACCACCTTTGTATATCTTTTTTTGGTGAGTTATAATCAAAATAAACCTTACTTTTTTCTAAATTTTCTTGAATTATATTTAATTTGTTTTCCGAAAATTGTCTCATAAGATCACATAACATTTGATCCTTTAGTAATACTTTAAAGTAGAAAAAAGTTAAATTTAATTATTAAGAATTAGACAAGAGTCACAAAGATATATAAAGCAGCTCATTTAACCTTTAGGGACTCACACAATATAATTTGAGATCATACAACTTACATTGATCACTTTTTAGAGTCAGTTCTTACACACTTAGTCAGAGTCATGTGTTATGTGATTCACTACTTTTCATTTAGAATGAATATCTTTTATTCATGAAATATCGTATAGATGTTGGTTCAAATATACTTAATATTTAACTTGAATTCATTAGTCTAATCTAAATTCATCTTTTCATAACTCCCATTTGATAACTTAAGACAAATATAGTGATCATTTAATTAATCCAAACTAATTTCCTTTTATTTCATTATATAAAACATTCATGGTTTAAAATTATTGCTCTCAATTATCACCTAAATAACATACCTTAAACCTATTTCATCTCCACTTATTATAAATACTGAAGGTGATTGCTTATGTTAGAGAGCCAATCACTCTATTTGATATCCTTCTTGATGCATAGTTGAAATATTTCATACGAAGGAAACATACTTTAGAATTAACTATTACATCACGCTTATCACATAATAAACAATGTCAACATGTATTTTGCATTTTAAGTATAACAATACAATGAATTAGCATTTATTTAAAAATATATATCAGTAGTATATATTATCATCAACATAATCATAGTGACTTCACACAACAATATATATATCTCTTATAATTGGTTTTCTCATTGGGTTTGCCACCATATCACGTATAGAAATATACTTTATGTTCAACTCACCTCATGCTAATGTATCTTTCATGCAATTATACTTGGTATCTATATGTTTCATTTTATAATGAAATTTGAGATCTTTTATATAAATGATTATTTTATAACTATTACAGTTGATTAATTCTAGATCAATCTTAATTTTAGTGACTCCTAAATAAACTAAGAATCGTCTAACCCAAACAACTTATATTGTATCTAAATATGCTAGGAATTTACCTTATGTTGTAAATAAAGCAACACATGATTATTTCATACTTTTTATAATATTGCACCATTATTGAATAATAATACAAATATATAGGTAGATTTTCTATTATCCAAATCTCCTCTATACTCTACGTCTCGTATACAGAGGTTATTAAGTTGGTAACTCAATGTGTAATCAACAACACCTTTTAAATATCCTATTATTCTCTTTATTGCTTTCCAATATGCTTGACCTAGATTTGATTAATATTGCTCGCCATTCCACTAGCATGACAAAATTTTGGTCTTATATATATCATTACATGTAAAAGACTTCGAACTAGATTGAGATATGAAACTTTCTTCATTTGTTCCTTTTCTTATGATGTTGTCAAACAAAATTTTTTTACTAAGACCTTTGCCTTTAGCTATAGTACTATCAATTGACTTACGATCTTGTATATGGAATTCTTCAAGACCTTTTTATATCACTTATGAGAGAGACAATGATCTCTTTGAATAATCTAGTAAAATCTTTACCCCAAAAATGTATGTTGCTTAACCCATGTCTTTAATTTTTAAATTTGGATGACCACCAGCTTTTTATTTGCTTAACAAACTCTCAGTCAATACAAACATTCAAATATCATCCACATATAAAGATAAAATTTCAATTTTATCTTTATATTTGTTAATGTATACACATTGCTCTTTATCAATGAAATAATGATGTTACATAAAATGAATGTACCACTATTTTGATGACTTCTTCAAGCCATAAATTGATTTTAATTTCTGACATACTTTATGTTCTTGGTCTCATTTAATGGTTTTATATCAATTTATTCTAAGTCTAACTCAATGAATCCTATAGGTTTTTTTAATAAATTTATTTTGTTAATTCTCTATTTAAAAAAATCTTTTGAGTCTTAATTCTCTTAGCCAAAGGAGAATGTTAGAATCAAAATGTATTTGTTATAGAATCTTCTTAATTATTCTGTTCTTCATTGATAAGAAACTTTTGAGACTGATTTCTCTTAACCAAAGGAAATGATGATCTTGTTAAATAATTATTTCAAGTTGTTTAGATCATATTTACTCATCACTAGAAGTGTGTGATTGTTGACACACCACCATTTAAAAATTTCATAAAGATAACTATTTTTGTAAGAGGTTTTGATATTTATTATGGTTGCTATGATACACTGAACATTGATTATTTCAAGCTCTTGATACCATTTTCAAAGATGACTATCATATAATAGTTTATGTGAGTTTATGTTTCTATTTGTATATATGCATGAACTAAAACATACAACATTTTATTATTATAAATAAGATCTCATTTCCATTTTGCTGATAGGTAGCGAAAAAGGTTCCTTAGCAATAATTTTCATTATAGAATTAAAGGCCTTACTACATTTAAGGTATATACAAACTTTGAAAACATTTGAGAAAAGTTATTAAATGGTCAGGGTTCGATAAGAGAATAAACCCTTAAACAAGATATAAGGGTTTCTATGGATTTTGATTCCTTCATCATCTGTTCCAAATGATGACCCTATATTGTGGGTATTTGAGGAAGATGATGTAGAAATTGGCATACTCAAGTTATTAGCATTTTCAGTTAAATCCATAATGTTCTTATTATTTTGTAGTTTTGCAATCTTTATTGTGCCTTTTAAATTGACGGGTTTTTCAATTTATTATAGATGTAGGATCTATACATAATCATTTGTTGAGATATAAAGCACCTAAAATATGACCAAGTATAAATGAAAAAATAGAGAAAGAAAAGAATTAACACAAGACAAATTTAACAAAAGAAAGTATATATTTAGGAGAAACCTATCTTAATCTCTCTAATACGCTCTATTGCCTCTTTGTTTTTGTTAATAAATGGATACACAAATATAATAGAAACTAGAATGTATCGAAGCTAAAAATATAATAGTTAAAACATAAGAAAACTATCCTATATATAGAATGATTAAGGTGGTGAATTGTGTTTCTACACAATTCCATCTTTTTATAAGAAAGGTTCTAAATAAAAGTTGTTTTTACAGCTTTTATTAACTATATTACCACTATGTCAAGCTGTAATGATGGAATTTATGACTGGTTTCCGACATTAGAGTTCAAATAAATAGTAAAGGTAGTTTTTGCCCCAATATTTCTTCCATTTAAAATCACCTTTACTTTTATTCATACTGCTTATATTTCTCTAGGTTGATAGAGGACCTACATATATGAAATTATTAGTATTGATTAAATTTGTTAGCATATTTGTCAAGTTATTCTTAATATGAATTTTCTGCACATCTATACTTCATTCTTCCACTTTTTTTATAACAAAGTGATATTGAACTTAAATGCATTTTGTCCTTGGATGAAGTGATAGATTCTTTGTCAAGTGCAAAGTGCTTTAACTATCATAAAATAAAATAATCTTCTCTTACTTGTATCCAAGTGCCCCACTAATATTTGTATTCAAATTGCTTCTTTACTAGCTTGTGTAACTACAGTATATTTTTCCTTTATTATAGAAGTAGCCATAATAAATTGCAATTTTGAGACCCATCTTACAACTCCTCCAACAAGAGTAAACATATAAACTATAGCGGGCTTGTTTTTGTCAAAATCACCTGCATATTGAATCGACATAACCTCTAATAATAAAGTATGATCCTCCAAAACATAATGTATTATTTTAAGTATCCTTAATACATCTCAGGATCCTCTTTACAATACTCCAATGCTCTTTACCCCGATTTCCCATGTATCGACTAACCAGTCTTACTACATGTTGCTAGGTCTTTTGCAAATTATATAAAACATTAACCTTCCCACTGCTAGTGTATACAATACTCGAGACATTTCTATCTTCTTTGTTTTGTTGATAGGACTCATACTTGAAGAAAACTTGAAATTAATAAGAAGAGGTATGGAAATTGGCTTACTATCTTACATGTTGAAACGATGTAAGATTTTCTTCAAACAATTATTTTAAGAAAGCCAAATCTTCATATTATTTTTGTCTCCATAAATTTGTATCCCTATAATCTTGTTTTCTAGTCTTAAGTCCTTTATTTCAAAATCCCTATCCAATTGTGCCTTCAACTCTTTAATATGATCTTTTTTGGGGCTTGTTTCCAATATGTCACCAATTTATAATAGCAAGAAAATGAAATCATTATTTCCAAATCTCCAGTAATAAGCACAAAGATTTGAATTAACTATATTATGTCGAAAGCTTATGATGAAGGAATCAAATCTCTTATACTAGCATCTCGGTGCTTGTTTGAGGCTATATAGAGATTTGTTCAACCTACAAACTAGGTTCTTTTTTCTTCTTCTTCAAACCCTTCTAGTTGGAGCATATAAATTTCTTCTTCAAGTTCTCCATAAAGCATAGCTTTGACATCTAATTGCTCTAAATGTAAATCATATATAGCACATATTACCAAGACTACTTGAACCATTTTCAATTGAACAATAAGAGAAAATATTTCCTTGAAGTCAATAACTTCTTTTTTACCACTAAACTAGCATAATAATGCTCCACTTGCTCATTGTTGTCTCTTTTAATCTTATAGACTCATTTGTTACTAATGGTCTTCCTTTCTTGTGACAGAGAAATAAGATCCTATGTCTTATTTTTATGGGGGGCTTCAAATTCTTCTTACATTGTTGTCATCTATAGATAAGCGCCTTGGCCTTTTATAGCCTTATGGAAAGTTGATGGTTATCCATCCTCTATTAGTAAACAATATGCAATATTATCTCCCATGATGTGTTTTGAGTGCCAAGATAGTTCTTTCCTTTCCTAAGCTAGCTGTTGATCCTCTGGGGAAGAGGACTTAGCATGTTCTTGTTCTTTTTGCTCTGTTGCAGTTCCAAAAAATTTGCATCTTCTTGTTCTTAGCTTTCTTCAACTTGAACTATAGTAGTATTTGGTCTCTCCTTTGAAGTGCTATTTTCTTCGTTTTCTTGTAAGTTATCTTTTAAAAATATGGCATCTTTGCTAATTATTATCTTATAAGTAGTCGGATCCTATAGGCGATACCTCTTTATTTCTATTAGCGTATCCCAAGAAAGTGCATTTCTTAGATTTTGGATCCAAATTTGACTTTTATTAGGAATTATACATCATATATGCAGAACATCCAAATATATAAAGGAGTGAATAATTAGTTGGATAATTGATCCACATCTCTGTTGGTGTCTTCATCCTAATTATTGTTGATGGAGATTGATTTATCATATAACAAGTGGTTTTTATTGTTTTGGCCCAAAATGATTTGGCTATCCTACAGTTCTCAACATTACTCTTGTTCTTTACAATAATGTTCTACTTATTCGCTTTGCTACTCCATTCTGTTATGGAGAGTATGCTACTATGAACTTCCATTTGATGACTTCTTGTTTACAAAATGCAACAAACTCGTTGCCAACGTATTGACCTCCATTATTTGACCGTACACATTTGATTCTTTTCTCTATTTCGAGTTCTACATGTGCTTTGAAGTTCTTGAAAACTAAAAACACGTCTAACTTCCTATTGATTTGATATACCTAACATCTCCTAAAGTAATCATTAGTGAAAGATCCAAAGTATTTCACACCTCCTAAAGATGAAACTGGTACTTGTCAAATATCATAATGAATTAGCTTTAGAATAGCTTTGCTTTTAGCAGTGGAGCAGCTAAATTTCAATCTATTTTACTTATTAGTAACATAATGCTGACAAAAGGGTAATCATACCTTTTTTAGTCCTAAAGGAAGCTTTTATTTTGTAAGAATCTTCAATCCTTATTCCAATATGTGGCCAGTCTAAGGTGCCACTTCATTGTTGATTATTTGTTTAAACTTACTAATGTAATAGATACTTCTCTTTCTTACAGTGTTTCCCCTTTGTGCACGTACAAATTAGCAGCTACCTTTTCTGTTTTCATCACTATAAGTGCAACTTTAACTAGTTTTGTGATCCTATTTTAAACTTAAATTTCACACTTGATATCATCATCAAGTTGTCCTAAAGTCACTAGATTTTTTTCTAGCCCATTTATATATCTTACCTCCTAGATGGTGCGAATCATACCATCCTATATTTTTAGAGTAACGGTACTGATACTAATAATCTTTAAGGCATGATTGTCACCTATAAATACAAATCCTTCAAAAAGTGGTTTATATTGGTCAAACAATTCTATTTAGGAGGTAATGTGCTAGATGGCTCTCGAATCCAAAGGTCAAACATTAATAAAATGATTTATGCCATTATTGTTACCTTACTCTAAAGGATTTGCCATCATCTAAGGTACTTGAGACATTACCTTAGGGGGTTGTTACATGTTTCTCTGCATTCTTCATATCCTATGATGATAAATTATTATAGTTAAACTTTTCTATTTCAAACTTTGTTGCTATTGTTGGACGATGCTAAAACTTGGCTCTGATACTATTGATATAATGGTGAGATATAAAACACCTAAAATATAAGTAAGTTGAAATAAGGAAATAAAGAAAGAAAAGAATTAACATAAGAAAATTTTAATAAAGGAAATTGTGTATTTAGAAGAAACCTATCTCAATCTCTCTAATACACTCAAGGAAGGTGGCTTTAACATTAATAATACAGCGGATGACTTGAAAATTAAAAAAAACTTAGGTTATCGGATGGGTTATATAAGTCACTCTCGAGATTATACAAAAGTCACATATGCTTTTAAAGTATATATAAAAGTATGTACGACAAATAATATCAATAAATTATTAATAAAGATAACATTTAAATTTAATTGATATGAGATTTAAAACTAAGTTATTTTTAAAAAATATATATACTGATTAAAAATTTTCAAAAAATGGACACTCATTGCTAAATTTTCATTTTCCTTATTCGTTAATTAACTTTTAATAATTTCTTTGCCTCTCTTTTGCGATTCTGTCCATGAACACTTCAGAAATATGGTATTTGTCTTCTTTTTAAAAAAGAATTCTTTCTTTCTTTTGTTCTCCTTTTTGTTTTTACAGAATCACAATTTTACTACTTCACTTGTCATTAATCTTTTACTGTGTAATAGCTCTTAATCTTTTTTTTGGTAAATTAATAGCTCTAAATCTTAGTGTTGGTGGAATTGTATAATCGATTAACAAAAACCTAAAAAGTTATTGTACTAATTACTTATTTTCTTATTTTTCAGTTTTCTTTCTATAATTTTATATTTTAATTAATTAATTATATTGTAATTAATTAATTATATTTAATTAAAAAAAGAAGTAAGTCACAATCGTGACAATTGACACTTGTTGTCACGGGAGATGGATTATATATTAATCACTCAAGTACTTTTACATAATTTACACTATATTCAATAACTACTTATGGAACTACCATTGACAAAGATATTTCATGAGGGGTATCAAAACATACCAATCTATATATGAGATGCTTCAAAGATATCAAATCAAATCATTACTTATACAATCATCATAATAAGAATTTTTATAGACATGCAGTGTTTCAAATAGAATTCTCATATTAGTTCATTTAGTGAACATGTTCTCTAATAACTACTCATTTGTTTGCTTAAGTATTTTTATAATTTAGTATATAAATTTGACTATCTTCTTCTTAAGTAAGAAACATAATGTGTACTAGTCTTAATACCGTGTTTACGATTATTAATAGAACAATGAATAAGAATAATTTAGTGATAATACATAACTATAATATGAATCTACTATTTATGATTTCATTATAACTTTATTTTTATTTTACATATATCTCATGAGCTTTATCCTATATATTAGTTAATTAAATAAATTATTCATAAGGTGAAAAAAATACCTTAAAATAATTATGTCACAAAAACTACAACAAATAGTTTGACTGGAAAGCATAAATTAACATAATTTTCTTATTAATAGTTTCTCCGTGATGTAGGTTGGAAACAATATTGGGATCATGGTTGTTAGCTCTACAAACATGTTTAGCAATCAATATGAGACTTTTAGGGTTCAAATTTTTCAAGTTAGATGTACAGAAAACTATGAATCCAACAAAGTAACATTTGACCTTCAACCAATAATGGATGTCAAACTCTCAAGGAAGCTTCTTGTGGCAAGTTTTCAAAGATGGAAAACCAAAAAATGATATTTAAAATTTCTGGATTGAGGGAAATTAGGTTAATTAGGGTTTGTTAAAAATTAAACATAATTATGAAAAATAAACTTAAAAAGTTGGTTTCATTATAATATACATATGAAATGTGGGATAGGACCCATATTCTGAATAAAAAATATTAAATTCACATTGCGCTAGCTTTAACATAACATATAAAGGATAAAGACTTAATTTTACCAAAATTTTTATCAATTTAGGATTTATTTTGAATTATAAAAATTCATTTTGAATGATTTGAAAGTTTAGGGTCTAATATTAGAATTCATTTTGAATGATCTCAAATGTTAGGATCTACTTGCATTTTAGTAAAAATATTACACTTTAATTTCTCTATATGACATTTAACTATTATTTTCAATAGTTACTCTGCGTATGGTTGCTGTCTCCGATATCTGGAGACAGAATAGAACAGAAAAATGGAGATGGAACGAAACAAAAATTGGAGACAATGAGGTGTTTGGTTATGGTGGGCAGAACAGAAAAAACTGTCTTCGTCTCGAGAACAGAATGTGTTTGGTTGCAGGGGACAGAATGAAAACATTGTGCCAATGACAAAAATGTCCCTAGTCCTCAATATGATTAGAAATATGTATTTCATTGATAATTTTATTACGAATGATTTGTATTAGTTAACAAAATTAACTAATAATAATAATAACAATTTCAAATTAATCACGAATAATAATAATAATAATAATAATAATAATAATAATAATAATAAATATAATAACAACAAAATTACTAACAGTAATAATACTAATACTAATACTAATAATAATACTAAAAGTAGTAATAATAATAATAAATTGATAATACTAAAAAAACAAAATGTATGATAACAACAATAATAATATTTTTAATAACAATAATTATTACAAAATTAACAACAACAACAACAACAACAACAACAATAATGATGATGATGATGGTGATGATGATGATGATGATAATAATGATAATGATAAAGATAAATGTTATAATACTACTTGAAATAAGAATAATAATAATAATGATAAGAACAAATTAAGTATAATAATATTGATAACATTAATTTTTGGCCAATAATTCTAATATTTATATTCATGATAATCAATACAAAATTAGTAACAATAGGGTCAACATACATTCAAATACACACACAAAAGCATTCATAGAATTAATTACATAATAGGTTAAACATACATTTATAAAATTAATTACATAATAGGTTCAACATACATTGACTAAAAACATCTAAGCATGACTGGAACTAACTACATAATTGGTTCAACATACATTAAGGCCTTAGAATTTATTAATAATGTCTTTAACAATTAAACCCAAGATGACTCCAATGGCTATGAGTAAAAATGCTTGACTCCATGCCATGTTTGTCTACAAAGTTACAACAGCAGTGACTTGTTCATTTGTTGGAAGTGGGACTGGATTGGGCAAGGAGGATGGTTCATTGGCGGTAGGAGCATTCTCATTAAGTCCATCTCCGTATTCCAAAGCTCAAACATAGCCAAACACTTAAACATAGCATCATAAATGTTGTTATCCATGTTTCCAAATAATTTTTGGCTGCAAAGAGTAAAAAAAACAATTGAAATGCACATATTCCGACCACAAAATTGTTTTGTATTAGCTAATTGCTTCCTTTTAAACTCCGCCATGAAAGTGAATTAGTTGCTTTTTTTTACAAGTTACATACTTGAGTGTGGAGGGATGACAATTATATTTTCCAATTGCCATGACTCACAAGCTTAATGATATAGTATTATGTCCAATAAAGTGCATGCATGTTGAAGATTATATTCTCTCAACAAAGAACATTGAAATAAAGCTTTTGACTTATATATCAATCAAGATCAATTCACTGATGACAACAATTTTTCTCATGTCACTGACTAATAGTTTATACTTGAAAAAAATTAAATCTCTATCATCTTTTGGTATTGAAAGCTTCAGTTGTTTACGAGCTTGTAGATATTTGGGGACAAAAGTTAAATATTTCGAACGGAAATCAAGGACAAACATCACAAAACCCAGCAAATTTATCCCAAATATATGCCAAAAAAGCACTCAGTAATCTAATATAAGAAAAAAAACGAATGACCCAACAAGAAGAAGAGCTACAAGCGAAAATCCACACTGTCCATTCAAGATCTGCAAAGCAAGCTAATGGCCGAAGGTCTCCATTTCTTACAAATCCACATATACAAAGACCCAGCACACCCAAAGGTCTCCATTTCTCAGTTACATCCTCCATTTATGACTCTAGACAAGAAATCGAAAAAGAACAAGAGAAGGTGAAGCAAATTTGTGCAACCAAACCGGTGGAGACATAACGGGGACATCGACATTTTTCCACCACAAACAAACAATAACTTACTTGATAAACGACACGAACGTCTTGGGGAAGAAGAGTCCCACCATGCGACAGACAAGCGTAAGTAGAGGAGTGATGGACGTGCGAGAGGCATAGGAGAGGGGTAACTTGGATCGTGCCCTCGTTTTTGATATGGAGACAGAGACAAAACATTTCTGTCCTTCGATTTTCGAATGGACAAATTTCTTTTTCTCTGTCCACCAGAGACAGAGGACAAAATATCAGAGACATCAACCAAACACAATTAAGGGATAGGATTTCTTTGTCTTGTCCACTGCCCCCACTCACGGGGATAGTAACCAAACATTACGTAACGTATACATGGCCTATTCTAAAGAATGGTCCAGGTGGTGAAACTAGTTGTTTCAGGAGTTCTAAATTCAAAAGTTGAAAGTTCAAGTCACAATAAAGAGGGTTGTAAGTCTCGCTCGTAATCATAATCTCGCTCTCTATCCCTATCTCTGCTTCGGCTATGACGTCTTTCCCTGTCATCACGTTCTCTGTGCTTGCTGCTTTCTCTTTCCCTATCATCATAGTCCCTCCCTCTTTCTTTGCTTCTCTCTCTGCCATCTCTATCAGCAACACCTGCAAATACAACATTATATTAGCAGAGCAGATCACAAGTTTTCGTTTGTTTTTCAACGTTTAGAGCACAGTAAATGCACTTAGCATAACTCATAACCAAATGTACCCTCAAGCCAACAATAGCAATGCTAATGGGTGATAAGTGGTATCAAGAGCAGACACCTGAGGTCTAAAGCTAGGGATCATATTAATAAGCGTCTAGACAGGTTCATCAATGCCAACAGCCACCTAAAGATTAAGACTTCCTCTTTATAGTGAAGATGTTAAAATTAAAAAATTGTCAAATATGGAAAATAAAATCACTCCAAACCGAGCATTGGGAAGTAAATTGGTTCTTGGAGTGAATTTTTATCTATTTTAGGAAAGGTAAAGAGGGCGTTTAGGCTCTTCTTCTTCTCCTTCTCTTACTTCTGCTGCTATTGATTCTTCGACTATCTGTTACACAGCACTCATCTCTCTCTTTTACGTTTCTCTCAGCTTTGTTCACTCACCACCTGCATTGTTTCTATGTCTGAAGTTGTTTTGAGCGTCACTTGCTTCTAAATTTGTAGTTTCATTGTTCTTAAGGTCCAGATCTCACATTGCATGAATACTTTTTTTATCTATTTGCAAAAAAAACACAAAAACACACAAAAAGACATTGCCTCAGTAACATTTGAGCTTCTGCTGGTGCTACATTGTATTTCTTGCGATCGTCGAAGTTCTGCAGATAGTAGTACGGTCGCCGTCGACAGAGCATAAGCCAGCAGAGGGAGCAGACGACCTGGGCACATCACAGTCTGACAATTCGACGGAGCAGCCTGTCCCCTGTCACCCACCTGCTGTGAGTAACGTATCTCCGTCCTCTTTATTTTTACGCTGCCCATATCTCTGTCATGTTTATATTTACGCCGCCCGTTACGTATGACTCTGTTGTGATTCCTGTTGTGTTTGTTTTAGTACTAATAATCATAGTTCTCTGTATTATGTTATAGACCTAGCAATTGACTATTTCAACTCCACTCGTGATAAGCAAGTCCAAATGTAGGAATAGGATGAGTACAATGGGGCTAATAACATATAAGGTTGGAAGCCCAATCTATCTGCTTGGTTTTTTTAAAATTAATTTAATAATCAGAATTCGAAAGCCGATAGGTAAGACAAGCTGTGAAATCATTTGGTAGTAACTAGTTGGGCCGAGCATCTGCCTTCTTGCTAACAAACTGAAGAAAACAAGTGAAACCGATAACATAGTGCTGGGGAGATACGGATATCACAATGTAGAAGAAATAGAAAGATTGAGATGAAGCGTTATATATACACCTACTACTTTTTGAATTCGGTGTTTGGAGGGGTTTATGTACTTACTGTACAAAGTTGGAGGAATTTTAGAATTTAAAACCATTTTGATTTTCCCCCATTTAATACAGACTCTCGCACTCGCTGTCTCGTCTCGTGACTCTCTCAACAAACATCATTTCGTCTCCCGCTTCTTGCCCCGCCATTTGGCTCTGCACCACTCGCTAGATCCATCCATCTCTCTCGCGTCGGCTTGGAGGTAATCGATGTCCATTCTATCTCTGACTATTCCATTTCTTGCTGGATCTGTCTTTTGCTCAATGTCCCTTCCTAAGATCGATGCTGCTTAGTTCTTGTGCCTGCGTCTTCTTCGTGTTCATCGTTAGGTTTTCATAAATGTGCCTTACACCTTTTTGTGTTAACTGATAATTTCTATTCGATTTGCAGTTACTAAAACGTAATTTGGCTTGTTTTGTGTTATGAAAATGGAGATGCAGCCTTCTCTGGCTCAAAGTTTACGAACGAGTATGTCTTCTTTTCGCTCGGCCAATGGAAATGATGACATTTCTTTGCATTCTTCCGCCTCTGTCTCCAATGGAGATGGATATGACAGTGATGGTTCCAACTTCTCGCAAACACAGTGAGCATCGTGATTAAGTTTCTTCATCTCTTATATTTGAAGCTGTTTTATCCTTGTTTTGTTGTTTATTATGTTGAAAACTTGCACCTGGTCCAGTCCTCTTAATTTACCTTTCTCCTGTTTCGCTTTTATTTATCTATTTTTTGTTGCTTTTAGAAATTAAATAGAGGCTTTCCTTTTGCAAAGTTGGTGTAGATTCTAAACATTAATGCTTGTATTTAATTGTTTCTTACAGTACACAAGTCTTCTCAACTTCTGTCCCAGCGGAACTTGCTGGTACTATACCCTTGATTGAAAAATTTCAGGTACATAACATTGTCATGACGAAGATGCAACTGTTATTACAAAATCTTCTGCACTGAATATACAAGATTTGCTTAATCTCTACACTTTTTGACATTTGTAACCTACCATGTGATTCTATTGTGCAGGTTGAAGGATTTTTAAGGATGATGCAGAAACAGATGCAATCTACTGGAAAACGTGGATTCTTTTCTAAAAAATCAGTAGGCCCTCAAGTTCGGGAAAAATTCACATTTGAAGATATGCTGTGTTTCCAAAAGGTTGCAACATCATATTGCCTTTATGCAATAATGTTCTTATGCAAACTAACCTTATGCAAAGCTAAGTCCCAGCTTCATTGCAGGATCCCATACCAACTTCATTGCTCAAAATTAATAGTGATCTCATCAGCCGAGCTACAAAATTATTCCTAATAATTTTGAAGTACATGGGAGTGGATTCATCTGATCGAGCAGCTCAAACAAGTTTAGATGAATGAATTGAACTTGTTGGAAAATTGTACAAGCATATACTGAAGCATGACGAACTTCGAGATGAACTTTTTGCCCAGATTTCAAAACAGACTAGAAATAATCCTGACAGGCCTGTCAATTTGAGCAATCTTACTTGAAATCATGTAAGATTATTTCTAGTCTTAATTAATTTATTCTGATAAGTATTTGTTATGTTTTTGTTTTCTCATAAGAATATTTACCTCAAGGTATTGGGTATAACGCTCCCAAGTCAAGAATGACATGAGTAACAATTTTTCCCTAAGCATTATTTTTTTTTCCGTGTCTTCAGGTGCTACTCGGAGTTCATTGTAGAAGGTATGATGCCAGATCTTCTCCGTATCATCCCAGTTGCTCACAATGACATGCTTAATGGGATAATTGAGAGTTAAAATACCACACTTGGAATGTGCCTCATCCCCAACATATGCATCCTTCTGGCCCATACCAACCATCACACCCGTGTGACGAGGCCGACTAACGATACTAGGAAACACAGCCCTAAGAACATCATCACCAGCAAATCCAGCCTACAATTTAAAAATCAAATGAAATTCTCAACAACAAAACTAGATTTTGGTGTCTTAGAAACGATGATTCAGTACCTTGACCACTCCAGTTCCATTGTCACAAACAAATGGTTGCATATCCTCGGAGTCTGCCATATTATGATATCACCTGAAACATTCCAATGACAAAAATTCAGGATTCTTTCGTAAAGAGAAAAAACCACAATTACGCAAATACAGCATTCAAAAATGGGATCATCACCTATTTCTGCTTTGCGTAAGAATAAGAACAATGAAATATTATTTTAATATTTCAGAAGTACATGGATTTCTTGAGGCCATTGTATAGGAAAATTAGTGGTCAGAGATCAAGAACTAGAGCTGGTTATATGGATTCAAACGTTCAGGCAGCAAGAAACAGGACGTGTTCATCAGAAACATCTTCAAGAACAAGTGCAGCTTACCCCTCCATTGACGATTGGAGAAAATCCTGTGATTCTGAGAGCTCAATTCATGAAGCTGTTCTTCATTGCAAAAAATCCATAGGTGAGTCTTAACTTTCAAACTTAGTTACACCATTGATTAGCTATATTTGATACACTTTTCAGCTTCTGAAATTCTTCATGACAAGTTATTTCCAGGGAAATGAAATTTGAGGGTGTTCGATAAAGGAGAGCCAAGAAGACAATGAAAGGGGAAAAACTTGTAACTCACTTTAACCTTGAAGAGGATGATTGTTTATGAGTTAAAGACACATCAGAATCTGCAGTAACTACTTGAATTGAGCCGACCACTGCCAATTCTACCACTATGTAAGAAAATCTATACGTCTTATAAATTCTCAGATTATTTTTTATGAAGTATTAGTTTAGTATTTAAGTATAGATCTAATTATGATGGAATTAGCTACCAAGTGTGGTCCCTTAACACACAGTACTTACTTCTGCGTAATTGTAATTAAGGAATTGTAATATTCTATACTCAAACTATGTTACTCAAAGTGATATATAATTCAATTATTAAAAAACCTCAATATACTGAAACATTCAAGACAGATGCGGTCAAACTGATTAAAATCAGAGACGCAGATATGCAGTTTTGTAGTTTTGTAAGAACATGTAGAGCAGGAGGATTGGTCGCTAATTACCATTATACCTACACAGGATTGAAATATAGATAAAAAATTCTAAGTAAAGATTCTTGTTGATGCCAACAGGAAAGCTGAAATTGGTTTCCAAGTTCCGACTACATTTGGCAACGGAGATAATTGTTTTGTTCAAGAATTTCCGAATTCAGAGCTCCTGTTTTGGCTCCTCTTCCGTCTTCAGTGGAAGTCCATTCTTCACCCATGCAAGATATCCTCCCTCCATGTTGCTCACATCCTTGAATCCCTAAAATTTCATCTTCTACAAATCAGTCTTTCAACTTCTCGCTTTACAAAGATTTCGTTTTTGGAAATTTCTTATTTCACCAAAAGCATTATGAGAAATTAATCGGATGACTTGGGATGTTTCTAAACTAGAGAAAAGATAGGGCAGAGTTACTAGAAATATAATCTCTGTAAACTGAGCTCTTGGATGGACATAAATGTCCAAGTAGCTAATTAAAAGGGAGAAGAATGTGGGGTGATATGACATGTAAACTTACGGCAGCTAGAAGATCAGCAGTTGCATACAGGGACCTGACTCCACTTTGACAGCCCTGTGCAGAAAAACCATAGAGAGAACATTATCTCGTTTGAGCCAGGAGGAGGAGAAGTTAGAATGAATCTGTATGAAGCATGGTCAGATCATAATCAATCAACACCAACAGGAGTAATTTACCACAACAAGATGATCTTCTTCGTTGCAAACAGCTGAAACCTCCTTCAGGAAATCAGGATTTTTCACCCTACCTGTGCTCAAGACCATAACATAGCACCTTGTTTACCATCAAACCAATCATTTACAAGAACAAATAATTAACACGCAAAAGGTGCGTCCGTTGAGGTTCTGAGTCTGTGCTTTATACCTTCTGGTGTATTGAACATGTAAGGAATGTTGAATATCTTCTGTGTGTCAACATGCCCTTTCTTGTACTCTTCTACCGTCCTGATGCAAGTGAAGCAACAAGGAAGAAAAAATAAAAAGGCAAGTCCTAAAAGCCTGTTACAGTTTCATGTACATCATTGAAGTTGTGAGAATACAAACAGGAAATTTCTACCTAACATCTAAATAGCCATAGTCTGATTCAAGCAGAAGCTTGGTTGCCTTGACATCGACATTGACGACTTTAGCTTGTGAACTGCAATAGAACAAAAAAAGTAGAAAGAACCCAAAAGGGCAAAGACTCGAGGAAGCAGCCATTGTTTTCTCAAGCAACTAATAGAACCCTATAAAGTCGTTTGTGGGTGTATCAGAAAGAAACAAACTTTACCCCGTCTCCAAAGAATCCATAAAGAGCAAGCTTCGTTATATAACGCGCCGAAAGTTGACGGCTTTCAGAGATCAGGGGGCTGTTTTCGCTTGGTTTGCTTTAGAAAACCAGCTTCAGATCAATCACACATCCCGCAGCTGTTTTGCTTCATTTGATTGTTTTTCTATGGGAAGATGGGGGAATGGCTACATATAGGAATTTCAAAAGAATTATAGAATAACGCAAAAATAAACTGAACCAAATTTCTCAACTAACTTTCTTGACAAGTTCCTCTAGAAGGCTTGTAGGTGCAGTCATCGCCATCATCTAGCACCATGCCGAATTAGTGGACAACGCGCAATGTCCATGTTTTCAATATCAATATTAACCACTCCTGAGCTCATATGCTGCTCAAGATCAAGAAGGCGATGCCGTACACCATCGTTTTGGATAGGCAAATATTATTGTATCTGTTTATGTCGATTAGGATAAAAAAACAGGGGGCTGACGTAATGATGGGGAATCACGAAGAGATAGGATAGCAATTATATCCATACCACCGTCAATTTTGTCATTAAAATCGAATAATGCGAGCAGTAAATATAAAGCTTAACAAACAGAACTGGTCAACGCCGGCACAGGTACACGTGATCGACCGTCAGCATTTTTGGTAGTACCCGGTCCCTATGAGAGCCGACAAGTCGTTTGCTTCTCTTTGCAGAGTGCCGTAAGCCGTTGCATTGCATGTCACGAAATCAACGAGAAGAAGCTGCGACTAGGAGTGAAAAAGAGGGGTCCTTTTGATGGACGAAACTTCCTTTCCAAATCCGAGAGTCCTTCCTTCAGTTTGATTGCACAAGAGATCTTTATTTTTGTTCGTACAATTTATATCATGTGATCTTTCATTATCAAATTTATTGAGGATAACGGGATTCACCCTTCAATTTACACCATAAGTGATTCAATCCCTCGGTGTATAAGGTTTGTTTTCAATGGAATTCATGCCAAAGCCTCTTGCTTTTTTTGCGATAAGAATTTGGAACCAAAGTATTTTTCTTGTTTACCTATTGTTTCTGTGAAAGGTTGCAGAGATTGAAAGTGATACATGGGAGATGGAGAAAGACATTGAAGCTAATATAAGAGGAGGAGATGATGCTGAATGTAGTATAGATGTATCATAAAACGATGTCGGATGGCATAAGTAGAAGATAAAAATGACTCCGCTGTGAGTGTACACATGTAAGATGGAGACCTAAGGAAGCTAACAAGTAACAACTATAATACTAGTCAACGCATTGTGTAACGAACTAACAATAATTCAACCAAAGTTCTATGTCAGCTACTTCATCTCTCTATTTTCTCTTTCTATATTCTCAATTTTTTCTGTAACCATAATTGTCGTCATCAAACCCTAAACCTGATTTTTTTGTCAAAACTAACTAAAATTGGTGTCAAGAGCATTGATTCTTGACAAAGGTGATACATGAAGGAGGAAGGGTGGCCGAAAGGACAAGATCGCAAGATATAGAAAGATTAGAGGAAAATTTGAGGAATCAAATTTAAGAACAGGATGCAAATTAAGTATGGAAAAACGATTAATAAATTGAAAGAAATGATATTGTAGGTGCATATAGAGAGGGCTTAGAACAATGGAATAATGGAAGAATAGAGGTGAGCAGGGGAGATGCATTTTAGTGAATTTCAAAGAATTACTACTTATACTATTTCCACTAGATTCAATAAAATTGAGTTTATAACTTTTACATAGTTGACTTTTTAAGAGCAAATAATTATTCCTATAGAATCTAACGCCAACAAAATTGAAGGTAGGTATTGCAACTATGCATTTAACTAGGGAACCCTATGTTACGGTCTAATTGTCCCACGTTGGTAATAAAAGAGATTGAAGTGGGGTTTATAGACTTATGGACTCTTCCACCCTTCAAGCTAGCTTTTGGAGTTGGTTCTCCCGTAAGACCTATAACAATTAGTTATAGAGGGTTTGAAGTACCCTGACTATAAGCTATAGCTTTTAGTTCAAGTGGTATCAGAGCTCCAGGTATGGGCCTGATGTAGCCTCACGTCTCGTGTTCGAGTTCCAACACAACCACTGGTTTCGATCAGCGTGAAAGTGCGCAAGCGAAAGTGTGGTGGTTATAGAGGGTTCAAAGTAACCTAACTACAAGCTATAACTTTTAGTTCAAGATTATTACAGGTCTTATGGGAGAACTAACCCCAAAAGCTAGCTTGAAGTGTGGGAGGCTCTATAAACCTATAAACCCCACTTCAGTCTCTTTTATTACCGACGTGAGACAATTAGACTGTAACATCCTATCTTAGCATCAACTATATTTAAAGGAATAGATTGACAGTAAAAACAATCAACTGGGGGAATATCCCATAGCATTGTAGCAAATATTTGGAAATTCTTTATTTGATAATCCTTTGGGAGAGCTAAAGGAATTGAGATAGGCTTTGACTGTAAAAAATTATTATGACAAGTTTGATTTTTTGCAAACAAGCTAGTAATGCTAGACTTACCTAGTCAATTTGTTTTTAAAGGGGCTGAAGTATGAGAAAGAATACATAGTGAAATTGTTTAGAATACTTAGTGACATTGTTCAACCCAAGGAATCTTCAGAAGGCATATGAAGTAGCAAAGAAACAAGAGTTGGTGTTCTAACATCAATCAGTAGCTTATAAAGGACAATGGAAAAACCATAATTGGGGGTACAAGGAACAAATTTAATGGTCATAATTCAACAAGGATTGTTGCCAAAACCTACAACACCAAACATAGAGGTAAAGGTAACAAAAGCAATAAGCAGTAAGGAGATGGATGAGCATAGAGTTAAGGGATTTTGTTTTTGTTGTGATTAGAAATTCATACCAGGACATAAATGCAAGAAAAAGAAAATTAACATATATGTGGTGCAAGAAGAGGAGAAAGAAGTCAAAAAGGAAAGGGAGTCAATAACAGATCATCTACATGTTATTTTGATGCAAGCAATAACAAGCATTATTATTGTACAATATAAACAAATGAAGGTGAAAGGTGTTTTCATTGCTAGAATAGTACATATACTCAGTGATGGAGGTAATACCTATAATTTCATAGATGAGTAAGAGGTGCTAGAGAAGATAAAGTTGATTATGATTAAGGGGGTTTAAAAATTTAGTGTAACTAGAAGTATAAGAATATAAAGTGGATGATGAATGACCATTAATTTCATTGGTTATTACGATTAGAGACAATGTTGAAAAGGGACTAGTAACTTTTTTTTTCAAGAAGTCAAAATGTTCATTTGAAGCAAAAAAGGTGGACTATTTAAGCCATCTCATATCAGTAGATGGAGTTTTTACAGATCCTAAAAAAGTTGAAGCAGTTCAAAAGTGGCTAGTTTAGATAAATTTGAAGTAGTTTAGAGGATTTTTAGGGTTAACAAGTTATTATAGGAGATTCCTTAATGAATATGGCGAATTAAGTAGACCCCTAAAAACTTTATTGAAGTAGAATGAATTTATATAGCATGAGGAAGTTAATTATGCTTTTAATATGCTCTAGTATTTGCTCTTATTATGATATTGTCTAATTTTGATATGAACTTCTTGTTGAATCAAATAGTTAAGGAAGTGGTTTGGGGATAATGTTCCTGCAAAATGGACATCTATTAGCTTGTGTAAGTAAGACCTTATCAAATAAATATCAATAATTATCAACATATGAAAAGGAATTATTAGGTCTAGTTGTGACAATAAGACACTGGTCATATTTTACTTAACAGGGAGGAAGTGTGTAGTTTAAATAGACCATAGAAATTTGAAGTATTTGTTGAAAGAAAAGATCACTACACTATTTCAACGAACGTGGTTACCTAAATTGCTTATATTTGATTTTGAAATCAAATACAAGAAGGGTAGTAAAAATGTAGTAACTGATGGTCTTTCTAGAGTAAGCAATAGAGAGTTGTATTCTATACTGGTCTTTCTAATTCAAACCATGTTGTTGTAAGAGATTAGGAGAAGCTAGAACATTGATCTAACTCTCTTTATGCTGAATCAGAAATTCAACCAAAGAGCATTGAACAATTCTTTTTATAATTTACATAAAAAACTATTATATTGGAAGAATAGGTTGGTGGTAATAGTTGATTTGTCCCTAAATTAAAGAACCATAGCTTTATTTTGTGCTTCTTCAACAGAAGGACATTCAAGTTTATTGGTTACATATAAGAGGCTACATTTGTCTTTTTACTAGAAGAAGATACATATTTAGAATCCGAAATTCATTAGGAAATGTGAAGTATGTCAAAGAAATAAGTATGAAACAGTAGCTACATTTAGAATGCTTTAACCATTGCAATTCTTTAGAAAACTTGAACAAGCATCAACATCATCATCGATTTCATCCAGGGTTTTCCCAAATTTGATAACATACATTGTTGTTTTTTTAGCGATTGATACATTCAATAAATATGCTCATTTTATGCCATTATCCCATTTTTATTCAACTGCTAAGGTTGCTTCAGGTACCTTAATTATGTTTATAAATTACATGGAGTGCATGTTATTGTTGTTAATGATAAGGATCCCATTTCCTTAAGTATTTTTTGGCGAGAGTTTTTCAAGGTCTAGAGTGTTTTTTTAGCTTTGTCTTCATCATATCACTTCCAGATGAATGGCCAAATGGAAGTAATTAATAGAACCTTAGAGATATAATACATGGTGCGTAATTATCCCCAACAATAGAGTAAATGGTTGCTTCTTTCTAAATGGTAGTATAACACCATGTTCCTGTAAGTGCAAGTCGAATTGTACACTCCTGTAACTCGACTTACATATGTACAGTACCTATAAGTCGACTTGTACATTGTGTAACTCGACTTATGCTTGTACAGTACTGTCAGATTGTGCCCTAAAGGCAATCGCCTTTAGCGCGTTTTGTTCAAAGTCGTGTACAGACTTTATGAATAAATAAAGAAAGGCATATTTCATTAATTTGATATTCATTGTTATGAATT
>JAOSBP010000204.1:19060759-19075672 GCA_027563825.1 Erythroxylum mucronatum
TGGATCCTGGCTTTCGGGAACGTCCCGGAACAAAAATTTTTGTTTTCCGCACCGCGAGTATGTGATACTTGCACCGGGATTTTCCTACAGTTCCATAATATTATGATTAACAATATTAGAGGCATTGAGGGCAGATCTTATGATTCTCACAATATTATAGAACTCTTTGATATTCTTTTATCTCATAATATCAAAGATTATCTTTCTGCTCCATTCACTAGTATGGATGTTAAGGAGGTATTGTTTTCCTTACACCACTCTAAAGCTCTAGGCCCTGATGGGTTTACTATTAGAGTTTTTCAAAAAACTTGGGATATCGCTAGTAATTTGCTTACATAAGTTGTCTTAGAATGCTTATCTGCTTGTAAAATACTGAAGGAGATAAATCACATTTATATTTATCTGGTTCCTTAAAATTTGAATCATGATTCTCTGACAAACTATCGACCCATCTCATGTTGTAATATGATTTACAAGGCGATTGCTAAACTCTTTGCTAAAAGACTGAAATCTGCCATTAACAACAATGGTAGCCCCAACTTAGAGTGCATTCATACAAGGAAGATCTATAGGGGATATTCTCCTTCTAATGTAAGATATTTTGAAGGATTATAATTAGGGAGAAATATTAAAAACTACTGCTAGAAGATTGACTTCTTTAAGGCTTTTGATAATGTCAATTGACATTTCGTTCAAAAAAAGCCCTTGAATTCCTAACTATATTTGTTGAAAAGATTATGAAGCGCATCAAAATTGCTTCAATTGGGACTCTTGTAAATGGGATTCCTACCAAGCCATTAAATTGTGCTAGAGGAATTAGACAAGGAATCCCCTTTCCTCTTATCTATTCACTCTTGTTATGGAAGGTCTCTCTTGTCTTATCAACAAGTCCATTGGTTCTAATGGGAGGTTTCAATACCACAATAAATGTAGTGCATCAAGCTCACTCATTTAATGTTTGCAGTTGATTTGATTCTTCTTTTTAGGGTTTAATCTGAATCAGTGACGATGCTGAAGCAACTTTTTAAGCATTTCTCCAGATGGTCAGGACTGAAAGTAATTGTAGATAAAAGCAATTTGTATTGCTCCAAAGATGTGAGGAATGCTATTGAACTTTCTAGGATAACTGAGCTTTAGTTTAAACTCTACATTTCAAATATCTTGGAGTTCTATTTTGTATGCAAAGCCTAAGTATTCTGAATGTATACATCTCATTGAAAAGAACAAAGTCCGAATCAATGCCTAGCAAAATAGATTCCTGTCATTAGCTACAAGGGTCACTTTGACAGTCTGACAATCTCTATACTTGGAAATCTTTATATTAATTGGATATCTCATATCATTTTGCCTAAAAAAGTTATCAAATAGATTGATGGTATCTTGAAAGCTTTCTTATGGATCGAGAATTCTAACAACTCTAAGAAAGCTAAAGTTAAATGGAGTGAGGTGACAATTCCTAAAAAGCAAGGAGGATTGGAGATCACACCTATTTCTTTATTACAAATAGTTTTTCTTTGCAAAAGGATTTGTAGACTTTTTGAAGAAAAAAATGCCATTTTGGTTAAAATGGCTACATGAAACCTATCTCAGTATTGAAAGTTTCTAGCAACTTCCAATTTCCAATGAGTATTTTTGGTTCTTCTTGTAAATGTTGAACATGAGGCAGGTAGTATACCTATGGATTAAGCATGTGTTAGAGAATGGAGAGAAAATCTGGGTATGGTTTGGTAATTGGACACAACATAGTCCACTTATGCAAAGAACTGAATTATCCCAACTTACTAACAAGCTTCCACTCAACTCCAAAGCATACTCTCTGATGAATCAAGTAAGTTGGGCAGGCAATTTTAGAGGGCTCTATATACTTGAGAGATTTCTACCTCAGATCACTCACAATCATATGCAGGACTCAGTATCCTGGCCAACAGATGCTTTTGGACATTTTGCAAATAAGTCTTGCTATAAAGCTTTGCAGCAAGAAGGTGAGAATGTTCCTTGATTTAATCTTTTGTGGAAGCACTCACTGAATCAAAAGGCCTCAATATTCACCTAGTTGGTTATTAAGAACAAAATTCGTATTAACAATACATGGTTTGGATCTTATAACCCATGACTTTATCTGTGTGCTATACAAAGAAGTTGAAGTGGATAAAGAACATCTATTTTTTCAATGTAGATACTCAAAAAGCGTTATGGAGCAGAATTTTACATCTACTTTCTGATAGTTGTCCCACTTATAATTGGTTAACCACTCTAAATTGGATCATTCGTATTGCTGACCAAAAGAGACAATATGCACCTATGCATAAAACTGCCTTCATAATAACTATTTACTGCCTATGGAAGGAAAGAAACAAGAGAATATATAGGAATGTGTAAGTAAACAAGTACTACCTAGTTGCAGACATCATTAATTAGATCAGAGCCATTGTGATAGCTAAATTTGATTGGCATTCTCTATCTATAACAATAAAAACTAGATGGAATGTATAATGCCTGTTATTATATTTCATTTGCTATTGTAATTTAATTTATTTGTGAATTCATTGTAACGTGTAGTTATCTTTGCTATAGTTAATATCAACCCCTTATTCAATTATTTGAAAAAAAAGGAGAGCTCAAATATGGTTAGATTGCTAAGAACAATTTTTTTAATTTGGTCCTTAAAAGTTCTTAAATTTATAATTGTTACCTAGTAAATATCAATATTTTGAATATAGGTAATTTTGACAAAAATAGTCAATATTGGCATGTATTCATTCCTAATATGGTACTATCATTGTGAACATCATTTTTTAGTTGGTACAAAATGGTATTCATCATATTGTTTAAGGGTTTTATCAAATAATAGTTAAATTTAAGAAAAAATATTAGAATTTAAATGAGCTTGTTTGCCTTTTGTTTTACTTTATAAAGATATAGTAAAAGATCTAGCACTTCACATGGACTGTTAGGTCATCAAAAAGTGATTAGGATAATATCATATTTGCATATCATTACTCATATTAAAAAATAACAATATTTAATATTAATTAATATCCATTAATTTCATATAATAGTAAAATAAGTACGTTAATAAATTCTATAATATACTAATAAATAAAATTTATTTATTTATTTATTTGTTAGTATATAAAATAATTAATTAATAAGATAAATTAGCATTACGTTCTAAAAAATTTGTATACATCATAAATATAAGTAATGTCATAAATAAAAAATAAACTTTTTTAATTTTTATGTTTTAACAATAAAAATTAAAATAAGTATTAATTATTTATAAAATATGAATTATAAATAAAACAAAAATTAGTTATTCTATTTATTAGTAGTATTATATAATAAATAAAGATTTAATGAATGACCTAATTTGTTCACCTATATTTTGTTATTACAACCACTTTTTTATATCGTTATTGTTTAACTAAGATGTCACATATTTTTAATGTATTACATTAACCAAAGTTAATACAATGACTTATTTTCATTAGTAGTCATTCTTATTATAATAAATAATTACGAATTAGTTAATTCATTATCTGACCCCGTAGTGTGTTAGTTTGTACAAAAGGAAATGGCTTGAGATTAGGTCTTAACCTAAGGTTTAAGAGCCATAAGGTTGACGATGACGTGGCTAAATCAATATCAAACAAGAAGAAATGGACAGAGGTTAACCAATCATATTAGTTTCATGTGTCCACTAAAAAGTAAATATACGGTTTGAATTTTCTGTCTAATATTATGTGTCTTATTTTGTATTATAAATTTAAGTCATTTATTTACGTAAGATTCATGTCAGTTTCGCATAAATAAACGTAAAATTTATATAAATAAATAGTTAAAATTTATAAAACAGACATCGTAATATTAAAGAGCGAATTTGTCCCTAAAAGCACTACCTCAATCATTCAGTACCAATATAAAACCTCCCCAATGTACCTCCAGCGAATATACTTTCTGCTTTTCTCAAACCATAATAGCGAATTGCAGACGATCCAAACTTTTCTTGTCGCTTAGGCTGTTAATCCAGTTTGAAACGTAAAATGAAAAGGACAGAAATCTGGGCATGTTGAGATTTTGGATTTTACAAGACAAGTGTTCTACATACAACTCTGGAACTTCTTCAGAGAAACAGAGTAACTTGAGAAGACATGTCTGTTGACCACCATGGAATCAATTCTCCTCTCAGTAAGTTAGTCACTTCCTTTTACTTTCTCTCCACTTTTGATTCCTACTAACTGTTCATTTTCTGCTGTCTTTAACTCTCACTTCCTTTTACTTTCTCTCCACTTTTGATTCCTACTAATTGTTCATTTTCTGCTGTCTTTAACTCTCTGCTCTTGTAAATACAATCATAACTAGTTGATAAGAAGCAATCTATGCAACCCAGTCCATTCCATGACATCGCATCCATCTCATCGCCAGCGACCGATGACAACTCCCCGATCGAACAAGTGGCACTCACGGTGCCCACATCTGATGACCCCACCCTTCCGGCGCTCACTTTCCGAACCTGGGCACTCGGAATTCTAGCCTGTGTCCTCCTATCTTTCCTCAACCAGTTTTTCTGGTACCGGAAAGAGCCTCTGAGCATCTCCGCTGTCTCAGCGCAGGTCGCTGTATTGCCACTTGGCCATCTCATGGCGTATACGATCACTGATAGAGTGTTCTTCAAAGGGACTAAGTGGGAGTTCACGTTGAATCCTGGACCATTCAATGTCAAAGAACACGTCTTGATCACCATCCTAGCTAACTCAGGAGCTGCAAGTGTTTATTCCATTCATATAGTTGGAGCTGTGAAGATATTCTACAAGAAGAAGCTGACTTTCTTGGCGGCGTTTCTGGTGGTTGTCACGACGCAGGTGCTCGGACTTGGGTGGTCCGGATTGTTCCGGCGATACTTGGTGGAGCCCGCCTCCATGTGGTGGCCACAGAATTTGGTCCAAGTTTCAATGTTTAGGTAACTTTTTGATTGTCAGTTGATATTTCTTTTCAGAAACAGTCACACTAGTGCTGTGCTTGATGATGCGATCTCTTTCTTTCTTCTTCACATAAAAAAACTGATGATTGTGCTGCTTACCCAAAGGTTGTGGGTGGACTTATTTCTCATAAATAAACATGAACTTGATTTTTTTTTTTCATCTTTTACATAATTTGAAAACGAATTAAACTAATACATTTCCTGATAGAATGCTTAATTGTGGTCAATTCGTAAATAGCACTAGTTAGTATAAACTTTTCTTTTATAATTAGGCCTTTAAAAATTTTATGTTCTTATGAACACAATTTCAAAACTTATCTAGGAGCTAGCTTTCTCTTGCCTAAGATGCACTATATGGAGAGAAATGAATTCAAGGATCTTCGAGATGACTCACGACTCTGCACAAGTCACTGTCAATTTAGCTTTAAAGATGGCAAGAGAATTCTACATTGCGAAGTAAATTCCTCAACTTACATAGCCCATCTTAAGCCAGAATTGGGAACTTAAGGGATAACTTATCATGGGTTATATGCTAGCTAGTTCTGTTTTAGTAACTGTTGTAGTTAATAGTTGACTGATCAATCTGCATTTGTCTCCTAAGATGTAAACTCTCTCTGTTGCAAGGTTAAATGTTCTTCTTAATATTAACTCAACTTCTTTTCCAAAAAAGAAAAAAGAATCACCTAGTAGCTATAGCTATGCATGGAAAGCACATTCCAACCTTCTATAACTTCATGTTTGTGCACTAGATATAATCTGCATTTTCTCACAGAGCATTGCACGAGGCAGAGGAGAGGCCTAAAGGAGGATTGACTAGGAATCAGTTTTTCATTCTGGCCTTCATTTGCAGCTTCGCTTATTATGCCTTTCCAGGCTATCTCTTTCCAAAGTTGAGTTCTTTTTCATGGCTTTGTTGGGTACTCCCTGCTTCTGTACTCACCCATCAGCTAGGTTCAGGACTAAAGGGATTTGGGATTGGCTCCTTTGGCTTTGATTGGGCTACTATATCCTCTTACCTTCACAGTCCGTTGGCTAGTCCCTGGTTTGCCACTGCCAACATAGCTGTTGGTTTTGCACTTCTCATGTATGTCATCACCCCAATAATGTACTTGTACAACCTCTACAAAGCCAAGTCATTTCCTATATTCTCAGATGGTTTGTTCACCTCCGCTGGTCAGAAGTACAACATTTCTGCTATTGTGGACCCGAATTTTCATATCAGCATTGCTGCATATGAGCGTGAGGGCCCTCTTTATCTCAGCACCATATTTGCCATGATGTATGGTTTCAATTTTGCCTGCCTGACTGCTACAGTTGTTCATGTTCTCCTCTTTCACGGGAGGTAAGCAACTAGCGTTTTTGTTTTCAGCGTATTGTCACTGTGAACTTGTCGTTACATATGAGTTCATAAACAACTGCTTCTATAAGCCTGAATCGAGTTCGATTACCTTTCATTCCATCCTCTATTTGATAAGCATGTTCACTGAGCTTTACTCACATTGGTAACGGGTGTAGGGACATATTGCAGCTAAGCAGATCAGCATTTCAAGAGAAGAAAATGGATGTTCATACCAGGATGATGAGAAGATATAAACCAGTTCCTCAGTGGTGGTTCTTGTCCATTTTTTGTGTGAACATAGCTGCAGCAATATATGCTTGTATATACTACAAGGATCAAATTCAATTACCTTGGTGGGGGGTCTTGCTAGCCTGTGCTATTGGCTTATTTTTCACCCTTCCTATCGGTTTCATCACAGCTACAACAAATCAGGTACCTCATTGTAACACCCCGCAATCTACCATTTCTTGCACAGATATAGGTTTTTGAACTCTACAGTGGACTTAGTCCAGATTTTCTAGTACCTTCATGGTCTCGAGATATGCCCAATTTTAGCGATAACTGATATGAGTTTATGCAAGTTGCAAATGCTTTCTATAGCTAGGCACAGTAATCTGGCTTCGATGAGGGACTTGTTTCTTGCATTTACGTGAAATTCTAGTATTATCGAATTCTAACATCAAACCTTTTCTCTGACAAACAGAGGGATTTGTTTCTTGCATTTACGTGAAATTCTAGTATTATCGAATTCTAACATCAATCCTTTTCCCTGACCAACAAACACTTGAAATAAATGTGTTAACAGAGTATATAATTGGGTATTTGTACCCAAGATTTCCTGTTGCCAGTGTATGTTTCAAAACATATGGAATCATTGGCATGAGACAAGGGATCTTATTTTTGCAAGACCTTAAGCTCGGTCATTATATGAAGATTCCTCCCAGAGCCACGTTCATGGCTCAGGTTAGCTAACCTTGTCATCCTCTTACTTGTAATTGACTCATTTTTATATCCATGTCAGTAATCTTTGGAGCTACACATGTTATGCCACCGGCCACTTCTGTCAACTTTATCAGCTGGTTGGTGTTGGATTTGCTTCAGGATTTGTTGCTTTTAGGTACTATCCTGGTTGGTGGTGTCGCTATAATTATGTGCTTTCTGGTGCTCTTGATGCTGGCCTAGCCTTTATGGCTGTGTTGCTGTTCTTGTGCTTAGGAATGGAGCATGTTAACTTTGACTGGTGGGGGAGTCATTCAGATGGATGTCCGTTAGCTTCTTGTCCCACAGAACCAAACGTTGTAGTCAAAGGTTGTCCAGTCATTTGAAGGTTCCTCTCTGGATAACTAAACCTTGCTTTCTTGGCTGTTAATTAGTAGCTTTTTTCCTTTATCACTTTATATGTCCTTGGTCTACATGCACAAAATTCTTACAAGAAGAAGAGCAAAAGCCCGCATGAGGAAATCAAAGTGATTATTTTGCCACTGTTTTCTTCATGTCTTAATCTTGTAAAAAAATTTAACCCAGCAACTGTGGAAGTATCCATTCATTTCTGTTGATCTATAATCAGTTTGAACTACAAAATTTTCTACTGTTTTCGTTTTGTTGACATATATAAGTTTCACACTCATTCATTGTCCTGTAATCCTCCTGGAACCAGTTTCTCTCTCTGATTATTTGAAATAGTATGATTGTAGAGCATGTGCTCATCTATTTCTCAGTACTCTGTTTTCCAGTATACATTGAAATAAACTTCCTGCCTAGAGTTGATGTGCGTCATTTCTAGATGCATGCAAGGTTAAATTTGAAAACCAGAAGAGTATCTGATAGCCCCATTTCTAGTCAACTTCACGAGTTGCTGCTAAACCAGATTGACAAGGGCCTGTGTTCAAGATGTACAGTTTATATGTAGTGTTGTAGTTGTTAATGTAGTCGTTATTGTAGCTGATTGCTTCGTTAGTTAGTTTGTACAGAACTTTATTTAAGCTTAGTTTGAGCTTAGTTACAAATTAATTGAAAATTAGTGAGGAACAAATTATTCTCTCACTACCAACTGCTCTGTATTTCTTGATACTCTGTTATTTCTTGATACAAGACAAACAGATAAAGGTGGGCGTCTTGATCCGTAGCTTTAACGGGTTTATAACCTGTTACAGCATGCAGGTTTCAAAATTCTAATCTTGCTTACGTGGATTTGACAAGTTCCTGTATAGTTTACTTCCAACTTGGACTACGCTGATGATAAAATATTGAAGTTGTTCCGACCCTCCACCTAATTTAAGATGCTGTACTTATCAGTAACTACAGCACAGAACTCCCTATGTCATTGTTTAATCTAATAGTATACACTATACAGTCATAGGACGTTTTTGGCTTGGTTTTAACATCAAAAAGCAAAATTGTTAGGCAAGAGGGTCAATTATGTTCATGACTCTCCATATATTTTCAGTGAGGGTTACTTTATTCAATTCAATTAATGCTTGAGACAATTAAAATTTAAAAATCAATTTCATGCTGTTTCTGATATCTAAAAAGAATGTATGTTCCTGTCATCATGCTCCAAGCTACTTTTAACATCCAAGCCTCTGTTATCAGCTTTTCAAGGAGAGTAATCTTTAAATCAAGCGTGTGTAAAGTCAAATTGCTGAATTTTAACATATAGTTACTTTGTTGGAGCTCCAAGTTAACGTCAAGTATGACAATAGCTTTTCAAGCAAATCTACACCGGGTCCCTGTCTCTTGTTCAGCCGCCAAAATTCCGCAACCAAAGACCATGGTCTTGCCTTGTTTTAGTAAACATACCTGTTATTGGTATTCTGAAACCATGGTCTAATCAACTTCAAAGAGACTAATGAATGAAGTGCATTGCATGCGTGTGATGGAGGCAAAACAAAATGCATAAATAACTTACTCGGCCCCTTCACAAACGACCAACTCAATTCAAACGCTTCTTCGGCTTCTCTTTCATTCCTCCATTAAAAATTATGCGTCCATTGTCCTCTCTTGGTGGAAAATGGCTCGGATTTGTCACTGCCATTTGGGTTCAGGCTATCTGCGGTAACAATTACACGTTTTCCAACTACTCAGGTGCTCTGAAATCACTCATGGCACTAACTCAGCTTCAACTCAACTATCTATCAGTTGCAAAAGATGTTGGCAAAGCTTTTGGTCTACTGTCTGGCCTTGCTTCAGATCGTTGGTCACCTTCTGTAATACTCATAATAGGGTCAGCTGAGGGTCTTGTAGGATACGGCGTTCAATGGCTTGTTGTCAGCCAGCGAATCAGTCCTCTCCCCTACTGGCAGGTACGAGAAACATTTCCATTATTCCACCCAATTCCCATGCCTATCTTGTTTTAAACATATGAAGATTATTATTGTCTTAAATATTGGAACACTATTATATTAACTCCATTACATTCTCCTACGCAGAAGTCCATTGATCATGAAGATTCATTTCTGGTGCTAATATGTTACTACCAGCACCAAAATCTAACGTATCCTGTTCTTCAATGCAGATGTGTATCTTTCTCTGCATGGGAGGCAACAGCACAACATGGATGAACACAGCGGTTTTAGTGACTTGCATGCGTAACTTTCCCAGAAACCGTGGTCCAGTCTCAGGAATTCTCAAGGGATATGTTGGACTAAGCACAGCAATCTTCACAGATATCTGCACAGCTCTTTTCTCCTCCGACCCCTCAACATTTCTGCTCATCCTTGCCGTCGTGCCTGCTGCGGTGTGTTTGACCGCTATTATATTCCTCCGAGAAACCCCACCTGCTTTAACTTCAGCAGAAGAAAGAGAAGAAGCTCGATATCTTAATGCTTTTAATGTCATTGCCATTATCGTAGCCACCTATCTCTTGGCATTTGACATCACAGGAAATCATGGCAGAGCTCTGTCTATAGCATTTGCTTCAGGACTTATGTTTTTGTTGGCTTCACCGTTAGTCGTGCCTCTGTTCTCGGTTCTATTCAAGTTGAAGAGCTGCAATTCCGACGTCGAGCGGCAAATCAAAGAGCCACTAATTGTTAACCACAATGCTTCACCAGGGAAGCCTGCAGAGACAAAAACTCACATTGAACCGGAGGATGTATCAACAAAGAGACGACCAATGATTGGAGAAGATCACAGAGTCTTTGAAATGATGCAGACAGTTGACTTCTGGATTCTGTTTATGTCATTTCTTTGTGGGGTTGGTACAGGAATGTGTGTGATGAACAACATGGGACAGATGGGGCTGGCTCTTGGATATAAAGATGTATCCATTTTCGTGTCTCTAACCAGCATTTGGGGATTTTTCGGTCGAATTGGATCGGGCGTGGCATCAGAATACTTTCTCTGGTAAGTTATAATCTCCCTCCTTTGCTCTATAGCAAATGTTTATACTTTATGATGATCTTCTTAGAGTTAACGTCTGACACTAGCTTCTTGGCAATTTTTGCAGGGAATTTGGTACAGCAAGGCCTCTATGGAATGCAGCTTCTCAGATCCTGATGACCCTTGGATTCATTATCTTGGCATTAGCATTGCCAGGATCACTCTACATTGGTTCGATTCTAGTTGGAATTTGCTACGGGGTTCGTCTCACTGTAACTGTCCCAATAGCATCTGAACTTTTCGGCCTGAAATACTATGGTGTTTTGTACAACATCATTATTCTTAACCTTCCTTTGGGTTCATTTCTCTTCTCTGGCCTGCTTGCTGGCTACGTATATGACTCTGAAGCTACTAGGTCTGCAAGTGGCAGCAACATCTGTGTTGGTCCCCAGTGTTACTTCCTAGTATTTCTGACAATGGCACTCGCCTCTGCTGTTGGGTTCGGATTGGACCTGCTTTTGGCAATCAGAACAAATAAGCTCTACTCCAGAATTTATCTTGACAAGAAATCTAGCACCTCGATTCTCGCTTGATCAATTTTTAGTTTGCAACGCTTGGGGTGGTGTCTGCAACATATTTATGGACTGCTTACTGGCACTTGAATTGGTCATTCATAATTCTCGAAGTTAGATAGAAACCTCGTCCATTTGGGATCGTTGTAAATGTAAGCCATTTGCTCCTTTAATGGTTTTTAATTATGAAATGAAATTAGTTTTTTTTAGTAACTTATAAGAATGCTTGTTTTAATTGTTTACGGAAAATGATTACCACGTTTTAAGGGTAAATTATATTTTAAATTTGAGTCTCACTCTTAATTTTGTCATTGATATTGTTGATATGTCAACCTACGTATGAATTATACTAAATTAAATATAAAAATAAATAAAAACTAGCTTTTAAAATTAACACTATTAATAAATAAAATAGTAAAATTAAAGATTATCTAATAATAAATTATTATAATATATTAATCATCTTATTTGTTAGTTCTGCTTTATAATAAATCAAAATTTTAATAAATATAAATGTTTTATTACTAGTGAATATAACCAAAGTATTTATTTATACCTTTTGATATAAGCAATGATATGAAAAAAAAAAGAAGTAACTTGGACCAAAAGTAGTTCCATTTAAGTTAATTATTAATTTGTTTATTAAAATATAACTTATAAATAAATTATTATTTTGTATCATATTATTGCAATAATAAATAAAATATAATATTTTTATTACAAGTAAACATAACCAAAGTATTAATTTTTACCTTTCTATATAAGTAATAATATGTATATATGATAGATTAATAAAATAATAGGAAATTTCATAATTTTATTTATTAATAGTAAAATCAATCAAGTTAAATATTAATTATAAATGAATATAAAAAATTAATAATTTTATTTTAAATTATCATTGCCTAATAAATAAAATTTAAAAAATTAATTTACTATTTTTATTAAACTAATAATATTATTAATAAATAATAAATAAAATAAAATTGTTAATAAAATGAATTAATATTAAATATTATTATTTATAATACAAATAATGATAAATAACTATGATAAATTAATTAATTAACAAAATCAATAAATCAATCTTTTTTTACACAAATCACTCTTGTAATTTGTTAATTTAAATCACCTCCTATAACATAACTATTCGTATGGATTGTTAGGTTTTCTAAAAATATTAAGCCAACAAATTTAAGGATAAAATTTAATGAAATAACTAATTCTAAACTTTTTACAAAATATAAGCATTTTAAAAAAGATTTTTAAAGTACACCAACTATTAATGAATTGATAAAAGTACATAATTTTTAACATCAAATGTGTGAACCCTAAGTTTATGTCTAAGTGCTTGTATATATTGCCTTTTATATCAAATTCACGTAACTTTTGCCCATTTCTCCGTTCCATAACCATCATATTTTCTTTCAGCTGAATCACCTTGCTGTTAGGAGTAAAATTGTATACTATTAGACCTCCTTAAACTTTGCATTTAGTGAGAGTTTTACTGAGTGTTGCTATTGTTGTTGAATTACCTTATTACCTCTTACTTATACAATAGATTCCCCAAACACCTCCTTTTATGAAGGTCACTGTAGGTGATACACATGCACGTGTATTGCTCAACCATATTGACCTTGCCAATATGGTTGCTCTGATTAAGGATTGATTCTTGGCATTTATTAGCTACAAAATAGGAAGTTTAAAGTTATTATCCTTACCTGTAAGATAGAGTTAGATTTCGTATACAATTGTATATTAACTCTTGTATGTTGCTTCATAATCACCCTCCTACACTTTATCATTACAATGAACTTAAACCCACAATCTATTTCTTTTTTGAAATTGGTCTCAACCCACTTAAATGTAACACGAAATGGAGGCTAAGATATGTTAAACTTGCATTTTGCCTTAGAGCTTATTAGTGAATTGTCAGATGTTGTCAAGAAATATGAGTTATATGGTTAAAAATACAGCTGGAAATATAACAAACCCTCTCTATTTGTGACATACATCTATGAATTTATCCAAATAAATAAGTAAATACAAACAACAAATTAGACATGCTTTTGTTGTCATAATAGTACATAGCAACAAACTAATTCCACCAATTTGTACCTAAATTATAAACTCTTAGTTCTAATAGTTATATCAAGACAAGTTAAAAATGAAACAAATTAGGTAAAGAGTACATGAAAAAGTGTTGCAGAAGTTGTTTTTTATTCAAATGAGCATCCAAATTATGAATAAGATGAATTAACTTATCATCCAAATATTCAAATAATATTGTTGTAGTTATACTTTCGCTTAAATTACAACTCTCATTTTTTTAATGTTATATACTTTGAAAAGTTAGATACATCATGAATTAACTTATTCAAACTCAATATAACATGAATTACTTGGATTTCTTCAAGTCACTATAGTAGTAACACTAAATATAGGCTATTCTATTGGAGTATCATTGCTATCATGCTTCATTTCTTCAAATTCAGCTTCATACTTGATACGTTTATATATAATCTCTGTATCTAAAACTAAATCATCTTGTTTATATGTTGAATGGTCTAATAATTTTATCATAAAGCTTAAAATTTGTGGTCGTTGAGTCTCAAAAAGATATATAAGCACTTTGATAACTTTTCCAAACGTTATATAACTCCAATCACTTGATCATGAAATGTTGAAGTTCTTACACTCTTTTATTTGGAGTTAAGGGATCTTTGACTTGACATTTCAAGAGAATGTATCAATTCTAACTTGCTTTCATGCTTTATTTCTTTGAATTCAACTTCCAATCACCTTAGTAAATGGTCAAATGACTTCATCATAAAGCTCATAAAGCACTAAAATGTGGTTTGTTGCTAGTATAATGCAACTTCACTCTTTTATTCATGAAATATTGAAGTTGTTGAACTCTTTAATTTAAGTCTAGAGGATCTTTAGCTTATGTTTTAGATAAATTACGAATTCCTATATAGTATAAAAATATGAACTCAAAAGATAGTCCTGCAAGTTCCTAAAAGAAAATAAAGATGTTGCATTATAGAAAGCATTTACAAAACTGCAAAGTCAATTCTAGGCATGTTGTAGATGAAAACAAACTATAAAGCTCACTTAGTAAGAGAAGTAAACACAAAAACTAAAACTAGAAGAACTCTACTCAATAAATTGAGGCAAAGACTCCTCCATTAGATGGGGATCTCCAATTCAAGCCCTTTTTTATTATCAACAAAACATTTCCTCTCGAAATTATTTAGTTAATGGAACTGTTAGAAACCTACTTATTTATATATAGATGAACATTGCATGTTGGTCGGGTCGGCTGGACCTGCCTTACCAAGCCCAAATCCAGATCCAGATATCGACAGCCCAGCAATCACAGCCCGTTCGGCCCGTCCGGAAATAGACTCCCATGCAAACGATATGATCTACGTAAACCTAGCACCCACAGCATATATAAGGTATAATTCTATCGTAATTCAGGTATAAAAAATCAACCCTACTTTTCTCTGTTTACGGCAACCAAAACCCTACGAAGAAGCTGACTTGAGCGTCGGAGGGGCCTTCCGGGAACCAACCCCCGGCGCGCCTTTATCTGTTTTGCAGGTATTTGATAGTTGAAATCAAGCAAGACCATGGAGCAAAACAATGATAATCTGATCCAGCAAAATCCGACCGAACCATTTGGCGCCCACCGT
>JAOSBP010000204.1:19111262-19121293 GCA_027563825.1 Erythroxylum mucronatum
ATATAAAATCATTTGTAGCTATCAATAAATGTCATATTAAACTCGACAATAACATGTCAAAACTGTTACTAAAGCATTATATCTTTAGTAACATTGGCTGTCATAGCATAGTCATTAGTGTTACCATTCATATTTAATAACACTTATCGCAAAAGAGAAAATATATGTAATTAATTAATTAATTATATTGTAATTAATTAATTGTAATGTTATTTTAATTAATTATAAAAAGATTTAAAAAAGATAAAGGGAGTGTCACTCAGGAATGATTGACATTCCTCAAATGCTTAAGGGGTATAGAGCAATATCTAAAAGTTAGATATCATAATACTATCCCTATAATGATAATATATAACCAACCACTCATTTTTCATTCTACACCCGTTGAACCCTTCCCAAACTGATCAACCAAGCACCTCCTAAGTACAATAGCTAAACTCCCATAATTTAACTTAACTTCTTTTATTCTCTCGTGTTTAAAGTGTTTTCCACAATAGCTTAACTAAACCAACATGATCAACTTAGTCAACAAAAATGGACAATAACAAGAAGAGAAAGATGCACAAAACTTTAGAGCAAAGATTTCAACCTTTATATACTCTTACAATATTACAAAGGGTACAAAGCCCCAAATTTTTTAAGGAATGGAGTCTTTGCTCAAGTAAGCTATTTTTAAGTATTTGGAGACTTGTTGGCAAGCATACAAGAAAGTGTATACTAAGGACGCTAAGTCACTAACTTAGTAAATGGATGACATTCTAAACCACATTTTCTACATTAGAAGATGGTTTACATAACATACATCTTATCCACTCTTACGGTACAAAAAAAATGATAAGAAAATATAAGACACATCACTAATGATATTTGCCATATCCTCCCAGTTTATTCATGCTTCAACATGCTAACTTTGTCACATCACTAACGATCTTCATCCTAAGGTATAGATAACCAAATGCTAAACAATATGCACATGGTTAGTCCATTCATCCATGATTCATCATTTAAACACTATTTTATCCTTAGTCCAACAAAAAACATTCCATATCAGTATAAATTACCTTAATTAAGTCGATCAACTCACCATATAAGCTATTAAAGCCAAATGAACCTTAAACCATACTTGATCCCACCTAATTATGTAACTTTGGTTCCTCTAGCTTACTCTATGACCACATCATGTTAGACATTGACCAAGGCTCACTAATGACTAGTAAAAAAGAGTCCTACAATGTTAAAGGGCTAACAAATCAACCCTTCCAAATGAATCTAATGTTTTTGTCAGATCAAATTGAAAGTAGGCATTTACTTGGTCTTGAATTACCACAAGGTCATGTCTTTCTCTTAAGTAGCTTCTGAACTTATTTTGTTCTTCTATTAATTAAGAACTTCATATTATTATCGGTAGCACTGATGGAGGGATCATACCATTCGAGCCTTTTTTTCATGCTTTTGAACTTATTTTGTTCTTATATTACATTAAGAACTTCATTCTCTGATTTTCTTATGATGTCCATTTTCCAATGATCTAAAATCTTCTCAATTTGGTTGTTGAACTATTTTTTCACAAATGTTAGTGCTCTTTTCACTTTAATCATATTTAGGTCATTACATCCTTGTGGTATGGTTTAATGAAAATAACATGAAAAATTGGATATAACTTAACCTTTCAAGTAACTTGAGTCTATATGCCACATTTCCATCTTTTTCAAAGATCTAAAATGGTCCATCACACTTTAGAACTAAGTCCTGATGTCTATGCTTACTTCTAATCTTCTTTCAAATTTGAGGAGTAAGTTTGAGAAATAATTTATCCTAATTCAAAGTTAAAAGGCCTTATTCGTTAGTTCACATGCTTCTTCATCCTTTTGGAAGCTTTTTAAAGGACATCCCTTGTTTCATCTAATAGCTTCTATTTTTCCCTTGTAGATTAATAAAAAGTTGGTCATTTTCCTCCTGATTTTTATTGGAAAATTTCAAGAGGAGGAAAGGATTATTATTCCAACATATGTTTGAAGGGACTCTTCTTTATAGTTTAGGATCTAACAAGTTATAACAAAACTATATAAAATTAAGTAAACATAACCAATTATAATGACTTGCATTTACATAATTTTGCAAGTATTATTCCAATAAACCATTGATTTGCTTCATTTGTCCATCCATATTTGCTTCGTTTGGCCATCCATCTATGTTTGAAAATCTTGTATCACACCCCCATCATATAGAAAAGAGATGTCCAAAAGACCCTTTTGCCTTAATCATTCATTAAGTTGCAAAATGTAGTGGAGGCAATTTTTTTAAAGTGAATGGCATGATTAAAAATTCATGTGATCCATATTGAGTCACATAAGTTATCTTTTGCTCTCCCTTGACAATTCGCACTTGTTTGATAACTATTCCATAAGTTAAGCTTCATGAACACCGCAACCCTTTATAATATCTCTATTAAATTTGAACTAAAGTAACAAGATACTTATTCTAAATAGTTACCTTATTTAAGGCTCAACATACTACACATATTTATAATGTTTCGTCTTGCTTCTTTTAAACAACATTGGAATACCATATAAAACATTGAATTTAACTCATCTATAATAATTCACCAAATAGCTTATATAATTCTGCCAATTCCAATGTTGACATTTTATAAGGGTTATGTGTAAGAGGAATTGCATTTGGCATTAGTTTTATCTTGTGATCAACTTCTCGATGAGAGAGAAGAGCTTTTGGCAACTCTTTTGGCATCATATCTTTAAATTCCCTCAATATCTTTGTAATAGCTTTAGTAACTTCCACTATATGGTGTTCGATAATTTCCTATATAGCTACAAGTTAAGTTTCCATATATATTTTTAAGGCCCTTTTCGATACTCATACCCAAAATATATGCTACCATTATTGTTTTATCTATCATTCCTCTATCAAATCTACAATAATTTACATACATGAATTTTGCTCAGTTATAAGCATTATACCGATAAGATGTGGGTAAAATATCACTTTTGATGCTTTAAGAAAGTTGATGCCCAAACTCAATTCAAAATCATCAAGAGGTATCACTATCATGTTACACTTTCCACGCCAACTTTCAACACTTATGGGAATGTTATATGCTACTCCTACCACTATTTGTGTTTTTGCTATACGAGTCTTCATTTTTATATAGGTCTTATTCAATTTTAGCCCCAAATTTTTCAATGTTCATTTTGCAATAAATGAATGAGTGGCACTAATATCCAGTATGGCCCTGAATTACTTCCTTTTAACTTATATTCTCATATACGTCAATCATTCAAAGGGACTCACTTTAGTACTCATCACATTGAACAAGTAAATGAAATTTAAACTAAATTTAGAGTGGTCACTTTAGACTTCACCATTCGTTATCAAAGTATTTGGCGTTTCCTTTTTTAGGCAATTATAGGCATAATAAGGAACACTACATGAGAAACAACTATATTTTTTTTTAATTTTCTCACCTTATTTAGGCTATCCATTTTAGTTGGACTTTATTTTTTATGATAATGATCCTTTTTTGTCTTCATGATATTTCTTCTTTTTCCCTCATATTTGGAAACTATTAGCTTTTGAATTATGAGAAGAGGAGGAGGCTTTGGTCTCCTTTGGCATCTTGAAATCTACCAAATCATCTGTAGCTACAATAAAACCCATAATATGCTTAATGTTTTGTAAACATAAGTCCATTTTTTTCCTATGGTTATAACCTAACCATGACGTTGAAAAGCTTGTCCTCATCTGACAGATTTTCAATATCTAACATTAAGGAACTAAATTACTTAAGATAATCTCTTTTCGAGCCATATTGCTTCAACTGCTTTTAGGCATCACTAGCAAGCTAAGAATTGTTGTTCATAAGGAATTAATCATTTAGCTCCTTCATTTCTCCTTTGTGTTTATAGGAGGACAACTAATATGAATTTTGATAGAGATCCTTGTTCTCTACCATAGTTATGCATCTTTATCAAGATACATTGCTAAGATGTTTACCCTTTCTGCATCTAGTACCTTAGCAACATCAAAGTGTTGCTCTGTATCCCACAAGATGTTCTCAGGTTCCTTAGCACTTTGAATGCTCTAAAAAACTATTGGTTCACACTTTAAGCATAATGCTTTCAACCCATCCAACATCTTGACCAGAAATCACAAGCTTAAGGTTGTTATCTTGAAACTAGTTTCCTTTAATTCCTTTGTAAAGTTAGCCATTTGATCTTACAATGTTTGAATTTGCCTCTCTACGACTTTAACTAAGATAAGTAAGGAGGAACTTCTTCACTTGTAAGTAAAGGACCAATGAGTATTTTCACCCATGTAACACGCTTATTAAGATTGATGTCTCCCATTAATGAATCACCATCATAATTTTGATGCCAGTACAATACTCAAACTCCTATAAATTAAATCAACCTTTTTTATTCCCCAATATTTAAAGCATTTCTCACAATAGCTTAAGTAAACCAAAACAATCAACATAGCCAACAAAAAATGGACATCAATAAGAAGACAAAGATGTATAAAGTTTCATAACAAAAATGCTAACCTTTATATGCTCTCACAATAGTTATAAAAGGTACAAAGCTCCAACTCTTTCAATGAATGAAGTTTTTGCTCAAATGAGTTATTTATAGACATTTTAAGACTTGTTGGGCAAAAATATAAGAATGTGAGCATTAAGGCTTCAAAGCCACCAACTTGGTTAATATCCCTAACTACTTTAGGCACTACTATAACAGGTAGTTTACATAACTTACCACTTATACACTCTTAATTAAAAGAAACATGTGATAAATGAATATAAGACATATCATTCATATTCTTTGCCATATACTTGCACTTTCTTAATATTTTAATTCACTAACTTTGCCACATCATTAATAATCTTCATCCAAAGGTGTTAAGTTTTGAGTTAATTCATATATAGCTGACTGATGCATGCTTATGGTCAAAGCCATTCATCTTTAGTTCATCATTTGAACATTTTATCTTTAGGCCAACCAAGAACATTTGAAGAAAGCCCAACTCACCTTGTTAAATCAATTAACATACCAACAATCTATCAAAGCCAACTGAAGCTTGAACCATACTTGATCTTATGTGATTAAGTCATTATGGTTATCATGCTAGACATTGGTCGAGGCTTACCAATGGCTAGTAAAAAGGGTCTTGCAATGTTAAGAGACTAACATTAGTCCTATGACTCATCTAGTTCGACCATATTCTTTCATAAAGGTCTCTAATTTTTAAGGAATATAGCCTTTTATTTTTAATTATCATCTAACATAAAAAAAAAACCTTATAGTTTTATTATCATCCATTAAGTGTGTCACTTTAAAAATTGAGAATTTGAAATTGATCAACGTGAGAAAGTGTCGAGATCTAAAAAATTGTTGAGGTTTAGTTCTTAATTAGCCAATCACACCACCTTCCTTTGAAAACATTTTACTCCTTGCCATTGATATAAATATAAGTTTATGTTGTAAGAATAAGGAAAAAACATCCTGTAAACTAGCTTTGGTTTTAAAGGTGAGAAATGTGATTGTATCAAAGGTTGTAATATGCTCACCAACAAAGCAGTAGTGACAAGGGTATATAGAGACAAAAAAAAAAACTTTTGACAAAGTGAGGCAAAGAAGACATTAGTTTTATTAAAGTATGGAAGCTCTCATAGGAATGGAATTTCATCAAACACTTTATAAGTTCGAGAGAAGGTAATATGCTAAAATGATTATCTATTTATTAAATTCAAACTAATTTATTTACAAACATTAAGCACAATATAATGTAATATAAAACTAGCAACCATAACTAATAGTTTCCTAAAAAATCGAAACCACCAATAAACTTTCTTTCTGAAAAGTGAACAATATTAACAAATTACCAATATCGACACTCATATAAAAATAAGAAACCACTAAACCACTAAATTTATTTTGGTAAAGATTGAATCAAAAAGGATAATAAATAAAAATCTAACATTCCCTTCCTTAAACTAAAATTTATCAACATTTAATTAAATAGAAAAATAACAAAGTAGTGGCCTCCTTTAAATTGGATCCTCCAAGTTGCAAACACTAAAAACTCTTTTAAGTTTTAAACAACAACAACAATAACAATAATCTAGTAAAAGATGCTACCAATTTGAGGGGCTTTATTAATATACAACAACCTAGTCTTTACTTTTGTAGTAGAGTAGATCAATTGTTCTATATTCAAAAAGGTCACATAATAAATAATACTCACATCTATATGCTTACTTCTCCTCATAAAAATAAAATTTTGGAAAGTTTAATTGTTGAAATGTTGTTATAATAAACTAAAGTTGCTCTTTGTTTCTTGAATTAGAGCTTTTAAAGAACTTTCCTCAAACAAATAGCTTGAAATGCATATGAAGTAGCAACAACAAATTCAATCTTAGCTGTAAATAAAGTAACAATTGTTTGCTTCTTATGAAATAAGCTAAAATTAGCTATTCCTTTCAAGTATATGAGGATTTCCTTTGTTGCCAACAAATATTGTTCTATCGAATGTTCTATAAACCCACTAATGAGACAAAAAATAATAATATTAGCCTAAGTAGTAGTTAAATACATTAAACTTTCTACAATTTGCTTATAAAGTATGCTATTAAACTTCCTCCTATTTGTATCCATCACAAGCTTCAAAACTTTGTTAATTAAGGTAGTAGCATAATTTCAATTCTTCATTTTGAACTTGACTAAAACTTCTTCTACATATTTATTTTGATAAATAAAAATTATATTAGTAAATTGAATTACCTTTATGCCAAGAAAATAATACATCATAACATGTTCAATCCTGTCAATTTCGAGCATCATAGATCACTTGAATTTTTCCATCATACTACCATCATTTTTAATGTAAGCATAATATAATAATTTTACCTCCATCTCTAATTTTTGCACAAAAAGTATGATCATAAGGAAACTTTTGAAAATTCTTCTTTTAAAAACTAAGCACCTATATGACTATACCAAACTCTAGGTGCTTATTTTAGTCCATATAAAAACTTTCTTTAATTTACACACTTTACACTGACTTTTAAGTTTCATATAACTAGTGGATTATTCAATAAATACCTATGTTTCAAGTATCTTTGAAGAAAGTTGATTTCACATCTAATTTGAAGATGGGTTATGAGTTTAAGATGCTAAAGAGATCATAAACCTGATTGTAGATGCTAAAGAGATCATAAACCTGATTGTATCTTATTTAGAAACTAAAGAAAATATTTCTTTCTAATCCATATCATATTCTTGTTTATATTCTTTATCCACAATATGTTCTTTGTTTTTATCAATCCCAACATTCTCCTTATCTTTGTATTGTAAATTTACTTTACACAAATTATCTTTTAGTCATTTGGAAGTTCTGTCAACTTTTAAATGCTAATCCTTTAAGTGGTTATAAGTTCATCATCTATAGTCTTCTAATGCTTTGGTCCTTTAAAAGCATCTTCAAAAGCCATAGGATCAAATTATGTTAGAAAACGCAAAGTGAATCCATGGATCCTTAAATTCTTCAATTTCATCCATCTTAAGATCAGACATCCATGCTGGACTTTTTTAACACGATATGAGAACTTGCTCTAATTTCAGTTCTAGTTTATATTGAACTCCCCGTGGTTATTAGAGTGTGTTCACATGCATTATTTTGTTCTTTTAGAAATTCAAAGCAACATCTTTTTCCTCCTCTTCATTGTCAAAATTTTTTGGAATTTGTTGTACATCACTCATTTTTATCCATGGTCAGGTACTTTCTTTATTAAAACCAATAGCCTAACTAATGAAAGTTTTCTTAATGATATGATTATACAATATATATGCTTTGGACCTGTCATTAACACCAAGAAAAATGAAATATTTAACTTTTCCATCTAACTTTCTTCTTTTCTAATTAGTTACATAGTCATATACAATACACCCAAAAATTCTGAAGTGATCAACAATTGGTTTACAATTACTCCAAGTTTCTTCCAGTTTCATGTTCTAAACAAACAGCATGGGGCTCTTCTTCAAAACGTGAATGCTCTAAATAATTACTTACATCCATAAACTTTTGGAAATACCACTCCTTGTCAAAAAGCTCTACACTATATTCAACGTTGATCATTTTTTTCTCTTACTCACACCATTTTGCTAAGGTGTGTATATTGTTGTTATTTGCTTCTCAATTTCATATCATTTACAAAAAATTTACAAATTATTTTGAATTGTATTCTACCCTTTATGATCTTTATGAAGAACCTTTATATGTCAATCCACTTCTTTCTCAACTAACGCCTCATATTTCTTAAAAATAACTAAGGCCTCTAATTTATGTTGTAAGAAATATAACCATTTCACAACTAAAATCATCAATAAAGGTAATAAAATATTATTTATCTCCATTAAGTGTTAAGTTTATAGGATCACACAAGTCATAACGAAACTAATTCTAGCTTACTTTTACCCTCCAAGATTTTCTTTTTAGAAAGTTATTACTATATTTTTTCCAATGATAAATTATTCCTTCAATTTTATAAAGAAACAAAAATAGATTACATTGTGGAGATATAAAGGAAACATCCTATTTATTGTCTTATTGACATGTGAAATTAAACCAATATTTAAATCTAGAACTTAGCAAACTCTATCTTTGATAATAGTCTCACAAACCTTCTTTTGAGGTTGGCCAACACTGAACATACTAGATTTTAAATATGGAGCAAATAACATATTAGGAATATAAAAAGTAGAATTTCCCTTGGTTTGAACATCTATCCTTTCTTTTCCCTTTACCAAAATTGTAGAGTTATTGTCAAACTTCACATAATTTTAATAAGATTAAACTAAATTAGAAAATATAAATTTATCTTCAGTTATATGATTTTTTTCAACTCGTATCTAAATATCATAAATTTTTACTAGTTTGTTCTTGTGTATAACATGGTATATGAAGCGAAATTTATTCTTCTTACTTAACAAATTTAGTTTTCTCACTATGATCTCTATTTAAATTGCTATGACATTTAGAATGATAGTGACCATACTTGTGGCATCCAAAGCATTCAATATTAGACTTATCTGTCAACTTAAACATGGAACCAATTACTTCTTAATGCTCGCAATCTCTCCAATTTTTTAATTTTTAGAAGTTTGTCTCTCCTCTACTTTGTTGTATTTTTTTTCCTTTTCAATTACCCTTTTCATGACTAAAAACTTTTGGATTTGCTGTAACTTGTAATGGTTTCTCCTCTTTTTCTTATCAATTCATCGTACACTCATGAACCAATAAAGAACTATGCAACTCAACAAGAGAGATATCGTTAATATTGGAGAGATCTCCATCTAGTATTGTTACACCATATATAATAACCTATCAATACTCCTTAGACCTTAAGAAGCTCTCTATCAACATATACTCTAACGATTATAATGATGACCATTAAAGCAAGGAATTGAGGGTTATACAATATTCTTAGAAGATATGAAATAAATAAATCTCACTAGTGAAAAGATAGTAAGCTACTGCTTAGGATACTTTCTAGCTTACTATTCTTTGCGTTTAGGCAATCCTCACCTCTTCACTTACGGTTTTAATACCAAATATTAAAAGTACAAAAGCTCTCGTAAGAAATTTATTCAACAGTTTGTAGGTTCAAGGGAAGGTAATATGCTAAATGATTATTTGTTTATTAGCTTCAAACCATTGTATTTATAGACATTAGGTACAATATAATGCAACATAAAACTAGTAATTGTGAGTAATAGTTTCTTGAAAATCGAAACCACCAATAAACTCTCTCCATTAACATGTGAACACGACTAAAAAACTAACAACATCAATACTTAAATAAAAATAAGAAAGCACTAAAACACTAAACTTATTCTACAGAAAGATAAGTAAATGAAGATAAGTTTGTAGGTTTTGGAGTTTTGGGGGTGGTTCTGCTTGATTCTGACAGAACGGAATGCTTCCATTAGGATCCATGACTTGGCTTCTTCTCGTGG